>PVKN010006239.1:0-28921 GCA_004027915.1 Capromys pilorides
TTTTTTTTTTTTTTTTTTTTTTTTTTTTTTTTTTTTTTTTTTTTTTTTTTTTTTTTTTTTTTTTTTTTTTTTTTTTTTTTTTTTTTTTTTTTTTTTTTTTTTTTTTTTTTTTTTTTTTTTTTTTTTGGTCTTATTTATTTATTTATTCATTTATTTATGTATTTATTTTTGAGACAGTGTCTCTATGCAGTTCAAACTGGCCTTGAGCTCACTTTTGTAGGCTGGTCTCGAACTTGCACGAATCCTCCTGCTTCAGCCTCCCAATAATTTTTTTTGTTTGATTATTTTATTTTCTTTAACCACATTACATATTTGTTTGTGTTATGGCCAGCTCAGCTTTCCCTGGGAGGTAGAGGGCGGCACAGCATGTGGGGCCTGGGATCAAGCCGCAGTCCCTGCATGGCGGTGGCCTAAACTTCCCAACGCACGTGCTTTAGACCACTAAGCCATCTCACCAGCCCTATTTTAAAGAGTAGAAATAGCAAAACCAAAGATAGAAAAAGAGTAACAAGCAAGAATTCATATAATACAGAATTTCAAAACAAGAAGTTTTTTTTGTTTTTTTTTTTTGCTGTTGCCTTGATAGTCATCTGTTAGGACCTCTATCTAGACTTTGCCTGTGAACTTCATGGACTCAGAGGAGAGGCCTTCTGGAAGGCAATTATGCCATGGGGCCCTGGGGAACTACAGCTGGATGTTCTGCAGGAGGTGAAGCCTGCCTGGGCCAGCCAGAGAGCTCAGTAGACTAAAGCACCTACTTAGGCAGAGCGCATCGGCCAGGGGTCAATCCCCAGTGATTGAGACTGGGCATGGTGGCGCATGGCTGTAATCCCAGCACTTGGGAGGCTGAAAACAGGAGGATCACTATGAGTCTCCTGTATGGAGCGAGAACTTCTGGACCCTAGAGACCCTGTACTAAATATATAAAAAAAGAGAGAGAGATGAGGGCTGCTCAGGAGAGGCGGTTCACTGGGGCACCACCCAGCTGGCACATCTCCCTCCCTGTGGGTGTCTTCTCTGCTTCCCACTCATGCCCTTTCCCTGTGCCTCCCTGCTTTGGAGCTGGCCCACTAAGGACTAAAGAACCAGACAGCATTGAACTCTAGCTATTCTTTTCTTCCCTTGCATTATTCTAATTTTTGCGCATTTGCCCTCTATCTTCACACTTAGCTTTTGTTTGGCTTTCTGTTTCTGCAAATTACGCCCTCCTCTGGTGTCACTCCTGTAACACCCAATGACCTCTCTAAAGAGAGTGTTTGTTATAGGACAGGTCAACTGGTAACAGGCAAAACCTAGGAATCATTTCATTTCATTTCAGTTTCGTGGGACATCTTCAGCTGGTCCAGAATTCTCAGTTTTTTCAGGACATTGCTATGCTGTTTAGTGCCAGGGATGTGCTCTGAGAAACATCGCCAGGCAGTGTCATCACTGCGAGCATCCTGGTGCACTTACACAGAGATGGCTCAGCTCACTACACACCCTGGCCACTGGAAAGTCACCAGGGCAGTATTGTCATACAATTGTCGCCTGCTGTGTCAGCAGCACCTTCTTGGAATCTTGCCTGCAAGTCAGGCCTGGGAATGCTTTGCTTTCACTCACATTTAAAAAATATGCGCAGGGCCAGCGAGATGGTTCAGTGGTCTAAAGTGCCTGCTTAGGAAAGCTCAGGCAACTACAGGGACTGCAGTTCGATCCCCAGCACCACATGCTGCGCCAACCCCACCACCAGGGCAGGCTGAGCCAGCCATAAAATAAGTAAATAAAGAAACAAACAAGCAAGCAAACAAATAAATAAAATAAAATAAAAATTAAAAAAATAAAAAATATGCACAGTAGGACTAAGGGTTGAAAATACAGAACAGTAAATCCATAAACCAGCAACACAGCCACTGTTGCTGGGTACAGCAATGTGCATGGTGGTCCCTGAGGGCCATGCAGCATGGCAGGCTTGCTTGCACCACTGTTACCATGGACACTTGAGCCATGCTCATGCTGTGACACCATGGGGGCTGTGGCATTGTATAAAGGGACAGCATTCTCAGCCCTATTAGATCTACTGGGGCTGCTGGCCTGTTGCAGTTCATGTTGACCAAAAGACCCTCACAATTTTATCGTTATTTCTTCCAGTCCTATCTTCTACCATGTTTTTCTCCTTCCTTCCTTCCTTCCTTCCTTCCTCCCTTCCTTCCTTCTTTCCTTCCTTCCTTCTTCCTTCCTGCCCTCCCTTTCTCCTTCCTTTTCTTCCTTCCTTTCTCCCTCCTTCCCTTCCTTCCTTTTCTTCAGAGACAGGACCTTGCTAAGTAGTTCAAGCTGGCCATGAACTCACTATGTAGCCCACGCTGGCCTCAAATTCTCAGTAATCCTCCTGCCTCCGTCTCCCAAATTCTGAGATTACAGGTGCGCACCACCACACCTGACTCCTCTATTTCTTAAATTCAATTGCATATACTAGAAATTTTCTGTCTGCATCTCATACATTCTGATGATTTTCTTCGTATTTTTTCTCTCTCTCTATTTGCCAGTCTGGACATTTTCTATCAGTTTGTCTTCCAGGTCACTAAGCTTAGTTCCTGCTGTGCCTAATCAATTTAAATATATCTTCACATTTTCAGTTTTTAGAAACTAATTTTTTTAATTTATTTATTTTTATTTATTTATTTTTTTGTATTATGACTGGCTCAGCCTACCCTGGGACTGGCACAGCATGTGGTGTCGGGGATCGAACTGCGGTTCTTCTAGCTCCTAAGTTTTCCTACGCAGGTGCTTTAGACCACTGAACCATCTTGCTGGCCCCTAGAAACTAATTTTTATTTAGTTCTAGATTTAAAAAAAAAAATTCTTCTTAGGATCAATTGCAGTTTGGGAGTAAAGCATCATGTTGATGGTGGCCGGCTATCTAACGCCAACATCATCCCAATCCGGAAAACAGAACGAGCGCTCAGGGTCACGCAGCAGTCCAGGGCTGACTCTACGGCCACCAGATTCTCGCCAGACCTGCACCTGGCTTCACCTTAGCAGTAAAGTGATGCCTATAAGAAAAAATATCGGCCAATATCTCATGAAAATTATCCACAAATAATATCAGAGAACCACAAGTGACCCACAGAAAGGAAATGTAATATATATACATATATGTGTGTGTGTGTGTGTGTGTGTGTGTGTGTGTGTGTGTGTGTATATATATATATATATATATATATATATATATATATATATTTCACTATATTCAGAATATCATTAATAAAATTCTCAATTGGCAAACTCACAGCACGGGGGTTAAGGAGACCTCTCCAACAACCTGCTAGAGAGTGCCTATGCCACCTCATCCAACTAAAGAACACTTTTATGAATGATGAAAAGTTTTCTCCATATCTGGGGCAAAACAAGAGCCCACCCATTGCTGCTGCTTCTACTTGGGCTTGTGCTGGGGTCCTAACCACAGTACTGAGGCAGTCAAAGGAAGGGAGGGCTTTGAAGACTAGAAAAACCGTTCATATTTGAGTCTAATAAGATGCATAGAGAACATATAGGAATTAATAGGTGCATATAACAAGGCCACTGAATACAAGATAAATCTACAAAAGTCAATTGTGTTTCTATATACTACAGAAAGAAATTTAGTCTTAGTTTTTTTTAAGCCACTGAATTCTGGCTTTCCCTAGGATAACTTCTGCTGCAAGGGTTCAAATCTGTTTTCTCTTTTTAGCGAGAAAACAAATACAGGAGCTGGGGAGATAGCTCAGTAGAATAAGCGCTTGCCTGGCTGGCTCAAGAGCCTGAGTTCAACCTGAAAAGAAAAGAAAACAAATATGCCGCCAGGGATGTTCACCCCTAGGTAAAACAAGCACAGAATCCCTGTGGCTCTTGGCATAGGCGTGGTGGTGCAGAAATCGAGCCGGAGGAACTGGAGCAGGTGTGTGTGAGGTGGGGCGGGTTGGTCATGGGGGGTGGGGAGCTGCCTTTGATCGTGGGGGGGGGGGGGCGCCAAGGGATGTACCCGCCAGGAGCGAGCCTTGCCCAGCCTCGGTGACCCTCGGAAGGAACACACACCTGTGTCCTAAAGCTTGGTCCAGCCCAGAGGCCGCAGGACCTGGCCATCGGTTGGTTCCAGGCAACAGATCAGGGGTCTGGGAAGCAGGTGCTCATGGAAACGCTCCCTTTGTGGGAAGCGGATCAAGAAGGCTCGGGGAGCCAGGGGGTGTGCAGTGTACAGGCTTGGTGACTCGCGGAAAGAAGGGCACATTGGGCTGCCCTACAGCCCACCTCCACCCCAGCATCAGCCAGGCAATCGTGCTCCCTACTTTTCAGGTGCTGTCGCGAGGGGGCGGCAATGACACGTGGTTTCAGCGAGACTCCGCTCCCGACCTCCTGCGAAATGTTGATTTAAGGGTTATTCCGTGTGTTAAGGCTCCAACTGGCAAGGAGACGCCTACATCCACATGAAACTATTGTAAAAGAAAAGCGAGCGTGAGAATAAAACCTTTCTGCTGATGAAAAATTTCCCAGCAAATTGCCTATGAGCAGAATAAATCTGTAAAACCTGAATTCAGCACCTTAAAGAGTTGAAAATATACTTCCTACCAGACCCTCAAAGCCTCAGTCACCTTTGCCAGTCATCAGAGTATTTGTATGCATGTTTTAGAAGGAACGCTTGCCATGACCTTCCAAGACAGTTCTGCCAAATACTGCTGGTGTCTTTTCTTAAAGGAAACGCTGTGCTGTGCTGAGTTGTCACTTTGCTGTTTAACAAATAGATTTGTAAGGAATTAGAACCATGTGTGTTAGCAGTTCCTTCGTGTAACAAGAAGTAAAACTAGGGGCCGGCAAGATGGTTCAGTGGTCTAAAGCGCCTGCTTAGGAGGGCTCAGGCAACTGCGGGGACTGCAGTTCGATCCCCGGCACCACATGCTGCGCCAGCGCCACCACCAGGGCAGGCTGAGCCAGCCACAAAATGAATAAATAAAGAAACAAACAAACACAACAAGCAAACAAATAAATAAATAAAAATAAAAAAAAATTTTAAAAAAAAAAAAGAAGTAAAACTAAAGACTGTGCACTGATGACCACTCAATGTTTTTAAAATTGGTCAGTGTTTTATCTAAAGGTGTGGTTTGTATGTTTAACTTTCATGGCACAGAATAAATTAAAATGGGAAAAAAAAAATAGAAGCCTCAGATGGAAAACAGACAATGAAAAAGAAACTAGGACAGACAGCTGACCAAATGCAGGAAAGAAATGGAGGAAAAAATATTAAAAACAAATTAGAAGCCAAGATTATATTACATATCCAAGCTGGGTGTGGTGGCTCATGCCTGTAATCCCAGAACTTGGGAGACTGAGGCAGGAGGATCGGTGTGAGTTCAAGACCAGCCTGGGCTACAAAAGTGAGCTCAAGGCCAGCCTAAACTGCATAGTGAGACCCTGTCTCAAAAAGACAAAAAAATAAACTAAATTACATATCCAAGGGAGACTATCTCTGAAATACTAATTTTGAAACTGAAATACTTAGGGAAGGAAGAACCAAGATACTGAACATAACAGAATCCTCATATTAAGAGACTATACTTGGAGGATGAGAGGATGCTTGCCTAGCATTGCGAGATCCCTGGTCAAAGTACGGCTTTGATCTCTGGTGCTACACAAGAGACTTCCTTTAAGATCACACATACATCCACATAAAGTGAGGACATGAAAAGAGATCTGTGCAAACAGAGAAAGCAAAAGTGACCTGGGGCAATTATACTTAGATAAAACAGACTTCAAACTGATACTATAAAAAGAGATAAATCAGATTATTCCACAATGCTATAGGACTCTCCTGAGAAAGAAGACAGAAGCATTGTCATATATATGCAGCTAGAGCACTACCTTCCAAAGCTGATGTCATCAGAGCTAACGGGAGAGCGGGACTTCAGAACAGCGACTGTAGAGAATGTTATCTCAGTTGCTCTTCTCTCATAGCTGGAACAAATACCTGCACCCAAAATGAAGGAAGGAAAGATTTATTTAGCTCATAGTCAGTGGAGGTTTCAGTCCATACTCAGCCAGCCCAAGGCAGAGAGGCACCTGGCATCGGGCAGCAGTTCATGGAGGTGGCAAAGAATAAGAGTGTAAAGGGAGGGGAGCTAGCCAGCCTCTCTCCCCGTCTCACACTGTAATGCAGACTACCCACCCCAGCACAGGTGCTGCACACATACCCACAATAATCAGTTGCAAGCTCCAAAAGCTGCCCCTTGATTGCATGAGGCTTTGAGGGGACACCTAGACACAAACCATAACAAATGTCAATATGCAACTTCCAGCACTGAAAATATTACTAGGGCAGAAAATCAACAAAGAAATCTCATTTAAACTATGGGAGGCAGAGGCAGGATAATCACAAGTTTGAGTCCTGTTTGAGCAACTCAGTGACTTAGCAGGATCCAGTATGAAATTTTTTTTTTTTTTTTTTTTTTAAATGGGGTAAGGATGGAGAATCACCTGGGATGCTGAGGAAGGCTCTGGGTTCAATTCTAGCACTGCAAAACAAACTGAAAAGACTGGTGAGATCAAAAGTTGTTTTATGAGAGGACAAATAAGATCGAGAATATCAGGTTCTGGCCCTAGTATGACTTGGTGAATTATTATGGTGGTCATCTAACATGGCTGAAGCTTATTTTTTCAAGAACCACTTCCTCCTTCTCACCCACCCCAGTCCTGGATGCAATTTCCTCTCATCTTTCCCCCACACGCAGGAGAGACCCTGTTCAGCTCCTCACATGTAACTGAAACTGCCCCTCAAGCTCCATTCCTAGCAAAAGTCCATAAAAGTCTCAGCTTTCTTTGCCTCAGGTCAAAGGTTCCCCCTCCCCTATCTTTCCTGGAATTCTTTCCACATCTTTAGAGTTAATGAAGGCTTCTTTTATCTTTCCTATCTCTTTTCTATATAGGCAATGAGAAAACCTAACATAGGAACCATTAGTAACACTAAGAAAAACAAAAGACTTGTTTTAACAAATCAGAGGTAAAAAAGGAGATACTACAACACTACAGAACCATGGGGATTGTGAGAACCATTCTATGCAATAAATTGGGCAACCTAGAAGAAATGCATAACTTCCCAGGCTCCTACAGCCTAACAAGATTGAATTATGAAAGGCCGGGAAAGCTGCTGGATGTAGCAGTGCACCCCTGCAGCTAGCACTCAAGGAAGCTGAGGCAGGAGGATCATAGATTTGAGTCTTGCCTGGATAGTTTAGTGACTCAGTGAGACCCTGTCTCAAACGAAAGACGAATAATAGGGAGGAAGGATGTAGTTCAGTGCATAGTTGTGGGTTCAAGCCTCTTACTGGGGGGTGGTGGGGAGGGAGGGAGGGAGAGAGAGAAAGAGAGAGAGAGAGAGATACTATCTCTACCCAAAAAGCAGTTCTGGGGTACAGCAGGGTGACTATAGTTAACTGTAAGTTATTGTATATCTCAAAATTGTCAGGCTGGTGAGATAGCTCAGCGGTCTAAAGCACCTGCGTAGGCAACCGCTAGGACCTTAGTTCAATCCCCGGCACCACATGCTGCGCCAGCCCCATCCCCAGGGCAGATTGAGCTGGCCATAACATAAATAAAAATCACAAAAAATACAATTCAAGATAGTTAGAATGCTCCCAGTGCCATGAAATAACAAGTGTTTGAGGCAGATATACTAACTAACCCTTATTTGATAATTATGTGATATATACTTGTACTGAAACGTTGTGCTATATCCAGTAGCTGTGGTTTTTCAGGGGTGGGGTGATATTTGTTTGTTTGTTTTTTGAGAGTCTTGCTACGTAGTTCGGACTGGCCTTGAACTCACTGTGTAACCCAGGCTGGCCTTGAATTCACAGTGATCCTCCTGCCTGAGCCTCCTGAATACCTGGCTGTATCCTGTAGATGTGTACAACTAGTGTCAACTAAAAATAAAAGTTATATAGATCAGTGGTAGGGCACTGTCATAGCATGTTCAGGGTCCTGGGTTGGTCTCCAGTACCACATGTGTGCCAAAAATTTTTTTGACAATTTTTTTTTGCAAAAAAAAAAAATAATAATAATCATTTTGGCAAAGTAACATAAAATAAAATGTAAAAGAGATTATCATTTACATAGTTAGCAGAGCCAACAGAAGATTTAGAATAAAACCTGACGAGAGATGTGTAAGACTTCTACACTGAAAATAAAACAATTTGCATGAGGGGAAAAAAAAAAGTTGAAGACATATAAGGACAGTTAAACAAAGGCTATGTTAGAGAAATTAGTATCATTGAAAGGAAAACTGTCTAGACTCTGATAATGTAGATAAAAATGGCACCTGAGTTGCTGAAGAGGAGGGCCAAGCTGCCCAGCTGCGTCTGAGTATTCAGGGCTTGTAGCTGTGCTGAAGGTTGTGGTAGTAGGCGGGGCAAGCAGAGAACAATGTGCAGTGACACAATCAAAGCCAAGATACTCTTAAAGCTGCACTTGTTAGGACAGGCTGGTGCTGGCGCGTGCAAGGCTCGCCGGAGCGTTGGCCCAGGGAACACAGCTGCCATCTTTGTGCCACAAAGACACTTCTATAACTGAGGGCTGAAAATGTGCCCACTTTAGTAAGGAGTATGGTATTAAGAGGTCAGTGAATCCTTACTTTTCTACTATAAATTTGTACTGTAGCATAATAGCAGTTGGCTGTGTGTCCCCCTGAGGGATACAGGAAGCCGTCTATGTATTTACGCACTTGGTATTGTTATAAGGAAAAGAAACTCCCCATCCTAGATGTCTGCTAGAGAGTTCGGGTTCTTTAAAATCAAAAAATGTATTTCAGGAACAGTGAGGTGAGGAGCAGAATATATTTATAGGGAGAAAGAAAGCTTCTATCTGAGGGAGATACAGACGGGCTCCCAGGGGTTGTCCAGGTCTCAGCCTTTTCTGTGGATTTTTACAGAGCAGAGCCACAAGGCAAGGCAGGTCCAAGGTGGGAGAAATGGGAAATTGCAAAAAGGGGTGCGTGAGGTGGGACAAAGCTGTGGTCAGCCAATGAGATGATGAGTATGCTTGGTCAGGTAAAATTTATTAAATTGGATTCAAATGAGAAAGCAAGGCATGTAGCCAGCTGGCATGAATATGAAAGGGACTCTTTCTTAGGGGGCTGGGTTAGTGGATCTTGCTGGTTCACTCAAGGTGAAGATACCTATTTAGAATGTCAATCCCTGATGTTTATCCTCAGGAAGTGTGTCAGTGGATTCCTTTTATCTTTTATCTTGAGGTCTGGTCTCTCCCCCACAGTGGCAAGGATCTCGGTCCTTTGCACTGGCTCCCTCTAGGAGCCTATCATACTTCTACGTAACTAAGCTGTCTGTAAGTCTGGGGAGCAGCAAGGTATGTCCACTTGTGCTGAAGTGACAAAACAGGGTTTGTGCCCACCCTGTGCTCTGCTAACTGGTTCTGCATATGTTGACTTTAGCACCACAGCCTCACACTTGCCAGGCAGGTGCTATGCCCCTGAGTGCACCCCAGCACTCCAGGATTTGTTTTTAAAGAAGATTTCCTTTGACTTTTCTGGTAGAAATAGCTCCGTTCAGTCCGATGGCTCATGAAAAGCCAGATTTGCAAGTCTCGGAGGTCAGAAGTGAATCATCAGACTACTCGTGGATGGATGGTCATGGTGATGATTAGGGTACAATGCATGTTATCATTACAGAAGAGTGTGGGCGTGTGTGATAAAGGCGATTGTTATTGAGGTTGGCCCTGCAAGCCCAGGTTTCTGTAACAGTGAAGTGGAGCAAGGGTCAATGGATAAAGACACAGGGAATGCTGACCTCATTGACTCACATGAGGAAGAAAGTAGCCACACAAATACATATGTGGCTAGTCAAAATGTTGTGAAATGGCCACTCAGCCAAACGCAATGTTCCCATGGTAGATCTGGGTCTGGAAGTATAGGGAAGGTCTTGGTGGGGTGAAGCTGATCTAGGGGAATGCAACTCCCAACCTGAAAGGTACCTGGCATGAACTGTGCTCTCTAAAACTGGAAAAATGAATTTTAGGAACAAGCAGAGGTTAAGAGCAGAATGTATTTATTGGGGGAAAGAAAGCTCCTGTCCAAGAGAAGAAGAGAGACACGAGTGAGTTGCCCCTGAATCTGCCTTTTCAGGGGATTTTTATAGAGCAAAACCATGAGGTGAGGCGAGTCTAAGCTGGCAAATTTGGGAAGTCACTAGACAGGTATGAGGTGGGACAAAACTATGGTCAGCCAATAAGATTACAAGCACAGTTGCTCAGGGAAAATTGATTAAATCCAGGTCCAAAAGAAGAAGCTAGTTACATAGCAAGTGAGTATGAATACAACAGAGCAGGGGCTTTTCCTGTAGGGAGCTAGGTTAGTGACTCCCCCAGGCATCCTCAAAGTGAGAGACCTATTTAGAATATCAATTCCTAAACCAAGTGTAGAGGCCCATGCCTGTAATCCCAGCGCTTGGGAGGCTGAGGTATGAGGACTAGTGTGAGTTCAAGACCAGCCTGGGCTACAAAAGTGAGCTCAAGGGCAGCCTGAACTGCATAGCAAGACACCCTATGTTGAAAAGACCAAAAAAAAGAATATCAGTCCCTGATGTCTATCTTTAGGGAGGTATGCATTTGTTTGATCTTTTGTCTTGAGATCTGGCCCACAGCAGGAGTGTGTGTCTTTCCCACAGTTGCGAAGTCATTTTGTCTTCCCTCTTGTCTCCTTGAGGGCCTAGCCCTGTCTAACTACCTATAATATTTCTGTCTCACTCAGCTGCCTGCAACAAAACAAACTGGACAGAATGCCAGCACTGCCATTCAGTGTTGGAAATTGTTACAGATGAAATGACACAAGATGCTGTGAAATACACAAAGGCTGAAATGCAAATAAAATGTTTTGTGTGCACCGATAGACATATATTCAAAAATGCATTTTTTATGAGACCTCACTCGCTAGCTGAACTGAAAGCATTCACAGGCAGGTCTGCTGTGCTTAGCACAGGTTTCTCATGGTGACCACAGAATATGAAAGACTTATGGAAAAGCACTAGGTCAAAATACGGCACAGAACTGTATGCCATTAGACATTCAAAGACTTATTTTTTCTGATAGGTTCGGGCCCTAGTATGAATTAATAAATCATTATGGTGGTCATCTAACGTGGCTGATACCCTTAAAACAAAAGACTACCTTCCCCCTTCTTCTCTAACTCAGCCCAGGACATAATTTATTTTCACCCTTGCCACCACCTCAGGGAAGACCCCCCCCAAGCAGCTCCTTCAGGTATATCTAAACATCCCCTCCAAACTCCACCCATAGCAATAGGCCATAAAAACCTCAGCCTCCCTTTGTCTAATTGAGAAAGAGACAATTCCTCATCCTTCCCCACATTCTCTCCCATGTCTTCAAAGAAAATAAAGCCCCTTTTTTTTCTTCCTTCTGCCTGTTTCTCCACTGCACCATGAACTGATCATAATAGTGCCATGATTCAGATAAATAAGCAGCTCGTGAGGCTCCTGGTCTTCAAACCGCCAGTCTTGAGCTTCCCTGCCTATTGGCCAAGTTTCTCCCCTCCAGGATCTGCCTCTGAACGTTGCCAGCTCTTGCCTGTAATATTGGTCAACCTCACAGGTAGCCTGCACTGTCTGGCTTCTGGTTCTCTTAGTCAAGAGTCTGTCCTTCCTGCTTTGCCTCCCTTTGCTTAGCTTGACCTCAGGTTATATAACCCTCCCTCAGAACACCAGCACTCCCCTGCCATCTTCAGAAATTCGTGGGGCCTTACGTCTGGAAGTCTAACTGTAACTGTAACTATCCCTGGTAGCTGCATCCAGGGATTCCCCCTTGACCCGCTGGTGATGACTAGACAGACTAAGGTTTGGGACCTTCGCCTTATCTTTCTCTTCTTAGCTTTGAGAGCTGATAATGTCCACTCCCTGTGCTTAGAAGTCTGCTCAGCCTTAATTTGGTCACTCAGAGGGATTGTTCTCTCTTTGCTTTGCCTTGCTCTGCCTCAAGTGTATACCCTTCACTCCAAACGTTCCCCTGCTGTCCCTCAGTGCCCTCGGCCTCTAGAAAACCATAAAACCAAAGCAGTTAACCTTGGCCACAATATAAAACCCAGTGGCCTATACAAAAAACTTCTGATCTACTGATTCTCCAAAATTTAAAAGAACTTCAGTAACTACACCAGCAAATGGCAAAACACTTTCTCTATCCAGGCTTTTTCTCTTTGAGGCACGTCCCTCCCTCCCTCACAACTGCCTTCCTCAACAGTACAGAGGGGCCCAAATACCCTCAGCTTACACCCTCCCTCTGCCTCCTCTGACGCTCTAGGAGATGCTGCTCCCGTCTTCACCTACTTCTCCCATTACAGCTCCTCAGCCTCCCCCATGTAGTTTCCTGAGCTTCCAGCCTCTTGGCCCCTCCTGCTTCCATCAGCTCTGGCCTCTCACCCTACTGTTACTTAAACCAAAGACAAGTCTCCAGCCAGACCAGAGCCTCCGCACCAGCCACAGCAGCTGCCACTGCTGCGCAGGCCCCGCTAAAGATTCCTATAGCCCCCTCCTCCAAGTGCCTCCGCTGTGGACCTTCTGACCTCTTAACTTGCAGTGGGTCCTACATTCCTCACATTCCTCACCAACCCTACTACCACCACAAATTTACAATCCGATCAGTCTTTTTTTTTTTCACTTTTCTTTCTTTTTTTTTTTTTTTTTTTTTTTTGGTAGTGGAGATTGCACTCAGGATCCTGTACTTGCCAGGCAAGTGCTTATTCTACTGAGTTATCTCCCCAGCCCTCCAATTAGTTATTTCCCCTCCAAAAACACAATCTTATTCCTTCAGGTATTTCACTTTAACACTTTTTTTTCCCCAACAGCCTATGCCCTTCTCTTAGTTACTTTTCTCGTTGCTGGGACAAATACCTAACACCCAAAATGAAGGAAAGAAAGGTTTATTTAGCTTAAGTTGCTGGAAGTTTCATTCCATATGCGGCACTCCAAGACTGAGTGTAACAGGGCAGAGAGCATCCAGTTCATGCAACAAGATGGCAACAAAATGGCGACAGAGGCAACTGACCAACCAGGGTAACAGAGAGAGTCTGTTTCTCTGTCTCTCTTATAATACAGTCAGGCTATGCCACAGGCTGGGGAAGATACACACACCCATAATCTCAGCAGTACTAAGACTCATAATCCCAGTGGATCGTGAGTTGGTCTCAAACTCTAGAAGTCCCCACCCCATGACTGCATGAGGCTTTGGAGGGACAACTAGACACTAACTATAACACCCTCCCTCTGCCATCCATCAAGCCAAAGACAAGATAACAGCCTACCAAGCAAACAAGCACACTGCCCTTTGCAGTTGAGCCTGCCACTCACCTTTTGCCAGCTTACGAGTCGGGGACTCATACAGGTCAGTCCCTCTATGTTGTGCAATGCCTAATCTTCACGCTCTGTTCAGATTGCTTGTTCCCACCCCATACATAAGGTTTTTACACTTTTCCAGATTCTTATAAGAGATCTCTGCTAATTGACCTACAAAAGTTCTGACTAGTCCCTCATAATTACAGACCTAAAAAAGGTCATCATAACTTAACCGAGCCAGAAATATAGTTGCGTGCACTCTCATTTTATAAAGATGTCTGTATGTACTTGTTTGTTTTTATGTCGTTCTGTAAACAGCTGTTCCTTTTTTATTTGAGCTCTAAAATACAAACTTAAAAATAGACTTTCTCCTGTATTACCAGCTGGTCTAACTGATATCAAAATTAACTCGTAATTAAATAAAAATCATTAAAATGGGAAAAATTATTAGACAGGACTCTTGATTGTTGGATAAAGGGTGACCAACCCTTATTCATCAATAGAGAGCCCCCAATAATTTCCTTAAAAGACACTCCTAATAATTTGGTCATCAGGGTTTGAAAAAACAAAGTTTTTTTCAAAAAATTAAAAATAAAGAGGCCGGTAAAATGGTTCAGCTGTCTAAAGCACCTGCTTAGGCAAGCTTAGGCAATCACAGGGACCACGGTTTGACCCCCAGCACCGCATGCTATGCCAGCCCCACCCCCAGGGCAGGCTGAGCCAGCTATAATAAAAATAAATAAATAAACGAATAAATAAATAAATAAATTCATTTCATTAGTATTATATTTCTAAAAAAAAATAAGGTTTTCAGGGTCATCCAAATAGCTCAGCAGATTAAAGCCCCTGCAAGCAGGCACAGGAGCCAGGGGTCCAATCCCCAAGCCTGCTGTGCCTTCCGTGTCCCCAGGGATGCACTGAGACAGCAATTGAGACTGGGTGTGGTGACGTACACCTGTAATCCCAGCTTTTGGGAGGCTGTAAACAGGTAGATCACTACAAGTCCAATCTAGTAGTGAGACCCTGAACACCCTATAGACCCTTCCCTAAAATACAAACAATAATAATAATAATAATAGTTTTCTCATAAAGGATGCTCAGTGTATTAAACATATTCATGCCTTCCAAATGTACTGTATGCTGCAATATAAATTTTCTTTCAGACTTAAGCATGTCTTTCTCTTATGCTTCAGGTGTTCATAATAAGAAATTCCTATCAAGCCAACATGAGGTCATCAGTCAAATGATAATTTTCTAACTAAAACTTACGTGGTATATATCCTGTGTATATGCCATTACAGTTAGAGATGCTAAAACAAATGGAAATTTCATCATCTGTTATGACTGCCATATTACACTACTGTATATAACTATTAATGTCAAATGTTCTCTGCAAAAGTATATGCATGCTGTCCATTAACATTCTACAGTGGGTGGAGGCACGGACACGCGGTGGAGTTTGAGCTGCTGCAGGAGCTGCTACAGTTGCTGCCGCCGCCGGAGGAACCTTGCTCTCCACACTCCGGACACCCAGGGCCTCACCATGGCCGACCAGCTGACCGAGGAGCAGATCGCAGAATTCAAGGAGGCCTTCTCCCTCTTTGACAAGGATGGAGATGGCACTATTACCACCCAGGAGTTGGGGACAGTGATGAGATCCCAGGGACAGAACCCCACTGAAGCAGAGCTGCAGGACGTGATCAACGAGGTGGACGCAGACGGGAACGGGACCAACTGACTTCTCGGAGTTCCTGACCATGATGGCCAGAAAGATGAAGGACACAGACAGTGAAGAGGAGATCCGAGAGGCGTTCCACGTCTTTGACAAGGACGGAAATGGCTACGTCAGTGCTGCAGAGCTGTGCCGTGTCATGACGAACCTGGGGGAGAAGCTGGCAGACGAAGAAGTGGATGAGACGAGCAGAGAGGCTGACATGGACGGTGATGGCTGGGTCAGTTACGAAGAGTTTGCATAGATGATGACCATGAAGCAAAGGCCCGGGCAGCTGGTGATGCCCGTTCTCCTGATCTCTCCTCGCTCGCGTTCTTCAACACTCCCCCACATACCCCGGTTCTAGCAAACACCAATTGATTGACTGAGAATCTGATAAAGCAACAAAAGATTTGTAAAAAAAAAAATTCTACAGAGATTTAACTGCTAAAATGTCCATGATTGATAGAAAATAACAGTTCTCTGGTTATATTTTATATTTCAAGATATTTGATACTCAGATAATATTCTAATAATCAAATATAATTGCTTCGAAATTAAGTATACTAATATAGACTCAGATTCTCCTTAAAAAAATTATTAATTCCTATTCTATATCCTTATCTATTCCTAACATTCATGTCAAGCTTAAAGCACAGATCTTGGCCCTCAAGCCCCACAGGAAAACTTGCTTTACCTAATTTTCCATGTCTTCAGTAATAGAGACCAAAATTAACTGTACACAGCACCAACTTTTGGCCGTGACACTCGAGATTCCCATCAAAGAAGGACCCTAACAAGGTAATGCTGAGCCTAAACAACTCTGCCACCCAAGTCCTTCCTGGATGATTTCATGTGCAGTGAAGAAAAACACTGGGCGTAAGCCTACCCCAGGCTATAGCCGTCACTAGAACATCTACAAGCTAAGAGTCACTCACTGGAAATGTGTCTGCCCTGACCGCCAAAGAGCAAATAAGTCATACAGTTCTCTGCCCTCACATGAAACCTTACTATAGCTGTATCCATCAGTACTTGACCTGCTTGATCTTGCCACTAAAGAACAACAGCTGAGCTTAGGTTCCACAGCTCACATCGAGGTACCTTTGTTAGAGTCCCAAGTCTCTCAGGTAAAAAACTTTTTTGCTGACACAGAGACCACATATAATGTTCTTCCTGAGTTCTAAAATTTCTATGTTAGCTCTATAGTCTCCATAGTGGATAGTGATGACCAACCTACATGACCCCTTCAGACAGGCCCATTTCCTGCTGACTTCAAACACCATCTTCACTCATAATTCCCTTATGGGCCCAGTATGTCCCATACCTCTAATGGGGAAAGACCGCCTCCAAAAGTTCCCCTTCACTCTCACCTTTCTCTCTCCCCACAGTGTACATCCTACAAACCCAACTTCAATTACAGCCAGCTCCTCCTTCCCTCATCCGTTGTCAACCACATACTCTGACATACTTCCAGTCCCATTCATGCCACACATGCACTCCTAGACTAGTGTGCCTCAGAGATGCCACAGTGTTTCCCTATATTCCTCAATACCTAATAGCTCCCAAACATCAAAAGAGTCTTAAGCCCCTATGCCTTCTTCACCATTCCCTTACACCCAAAATCCCAAGACCTCTTTGCCTTCACATAGACTTGACCCAGACACTCTCCGTTCTCAGCACCTCACATAGACAGTGCTACCACAGGGGTTCAGAGATAGTCCTTACTTCCTTAGCGAAGCCCTTGCTACTGATCTCAAAACCCTTGACCTCAAGCCCAGCCTTCTCCAATACATTGATGACTCTCTCCTTTGCTTCCCTCTCATGTCCTAGCTCTACAACACACAGGTACTCTTCTCAGTTTTCTTTCAGGATGAAGTTACAGGGTCTCTTCCTGTAACCCTCCAAAGCTCAGATAGCCTCACCAAAAGTCAAATATCTAACACTCACCCTCACTCCCACCACTCGTGTGATCGCAGCCAACCACAGATCTCTCCTTCATGACCTTCAAGTGCCAACCACAAGACAGAAAGTTCTCTCCTTCCTTGATTTAGCCAATTTCTTCCACCTCTAGGCTCCCAACTTTGCCTCTTTGGCACATCCTCTCTATAAGACATCAAAGGGTTCCCTATTAGAGCCCCTAAACCTCGCTGCTCCCATACATTCCTCCTTTCACAAACTATAGCAGGCTCTCCTAAGGGCCCCAGCTCTCACTTTACCCAACCCCACTCGGCCTTCTACCCTGTTATACACCACCTCTCAAGGTCACAACACTGTGCGTGCTTTAAGGCATAAAAAGGACCATCCTTTTAGGCAGCAGCCTACCTTTCAAACACAGACAACACAGCCCACAGACTCCATGTCTCCACACACAGCAGCAGCCAAACTAACACAAGAGACAAAAACATTCACTTTAAGACAATCTATCACAGTCTACTCACCCTTCACATTAGTGAGCCATCACATGTAAGACAATTCCAGCGCTAATGACTCCTCATGTACAACAAATCTACTTAATGTTCATGAAAGATCCTTCTATCACTGTTTTCACCTATAGCCCTCTCAATCCTGCCACCTTGTTCTATACCTCTGTTGAGGCCCCTCAATACAGTTGTATCAAGGGCCTACAGATGACCCCGTCTCCCCTTCCTCACATTGAAATAAAAAACTAAAACTCAATACCCCTCCTCTTCAACATGGTCATGATACGATTACATATTCAGATTATAGACACCCCCTTACTTCTCCTGTGTCCTTCAATGATGACATATACTTATAACATGCTATATTTTTTTAACTTTTTCAAGGTTTCTTCAGTCTCCAACATAGGCTGTCACTAAAGATAAACTTCTAGTCCTAGCTGAGACACCTGACACTAACTTCTATATGGATGTAAATCATCATCCCATCAACCCTTCTTGCCCCCAAAATGATGCCCCATTCAGCAGGAAGTTATCTAAGAGACACAAGGCCCTTTTCATAACAACCAAAAGATGGGAATGATAGGTTTGGGCCCTACTGTAAATTGCTGAAATCATTATGGTGGTCATCTACTATGGCTAATGCCCTTAAAACAAAAGACCACCTCCCCCCCTTCTTTTCCAACTCAGCCCAAGACATACTTTATTTGCACCTCTCCTGCCACTTTATGGAAGACCCCCAAGCAGCTCCCTCAAGTATATCTAAACATCCCCTCCAAACTTCACCCCTAGCAAAAGGCTATAACAGCCTCAGCCTCCCTTTTATCTAGTTTAGAGACAATTCCTCATCCTTCCCCACATTCTCTCCCGTGTCCTCAAAGAAAATAAAGGCCCTTTCCCTTCTTCTGCTGTTTCTCTGCTTCATTGTGAACCAATCACTTGCAGTTTAGAAATTTATCCTGGAATGCAGCCATCAGGTCCTTGGTCACATAGAGCCATAGAGAACCTGGTCTCTATGACAGTGGAAGGACCTCCTCCCAAAGACACTGGCAGTGCCTGAGTGCCACTTGCTGGAGCTGCTGGGGCCTCAGGAGTTGGTAGGGCTGTGGGTAGACAGATCCCAGCTGGTGCCTGCCCAGAGCAATTGAGACTCGGCATGGTGGTGCACACCTGTAATCCCAACTCTTGGGAGGCTGTAAAGAGGCAGATCACTATGAGTCTGATCAAGTAGTGAGACCCTGAACACCCTGTAGGCCCTTTCCTAAAATATACAAAAAAAAAAAAAAAGAATTAAGCAGAACCGCCACCATGATGGTGGGCAAAAGCAGCAAGATGCTGCAGCACATTGCCTATAGGATGAGGTGCGTTCCGCAAGACGACTGGATCCTCATTGGCACCTTCAAGGCTTTCAATGAGCCTTGAACTTGATCCGCTGTGACTGTGATGAATTCAGGAAGACCAAGCTGAAGAACTCTAAGCAAGCAGAAAGGGAAGAGAAATGAGTCCTCAGTCTGGTGCTGCTTCGAGGGGAGAACCTGGTCTCTACGACAGTGGAAGGACCTCCTCCCAAAGATACTGGCATTGCCCGAGTGCCACTTGCTGGAGCTGCTGCGGGCCCAGCAATTGGTAGGGCTATGGGTAGATGAATCCCAGCTGGTGTTCCAATGTCACAGGCTGCTGCAGGACGTGCTGGGCCAGTCTGTGGGGTTGGTGGCCATCCCAACAGGTGATGACCCCACAAAGAAGAGGTACTGTGGCGGCTGCTGCCGCTGCTACCATAGCTAGTATTGCAGGGGCCCTGACCCAGTACCCTCCTGGCCATGGGGGTCTCCTTCACCTGTGGACTGAGGGGCATCCCCTCCAAGAATGATGGCCCTCCTCCTGGCATGTGACCACCCATAGGTCCCCCAGTTGAGATCCCTCCTGGATGAGGGACTCACATGGACATGCCCCTTCAGGGATGCGAGGCCTTCTTTGACCTTGGCTAGAGTTATGGAAGTAGCTCCACAGAAGCATGGGCCCAGTTCTCCAGGGCCACATTGCCACAGACCTGTTTGTTTGTCATGCTGTTGTTCACAGAACCTCACTGGATTGTCTGGTTTCCCTTACAAGATCTCCCTTCCTTGGGAATGCACCTACCAAGGCTCCAGACTCATTTTGACCCTCCTCTGCTCCCTGTGTGTTTCCTGTGATGCTGTATGTAGTACTTTTATTCCCTTGTGGCCTATGAAACTGGTTTATAATAAACTCTTAAGAGAATATTATAAGTGCATCTCATGTATCCATTTATTTTAGAAAAACTTTGATATATTTGGTGCTTAATAGAGTCAAGAGGAGTAGCCTCAAAAAACCAGCAAAATTATTTTCATAGACCAAGATTTACAAAATGAAAATATAATGACTTTCATCACACTTGAAAATTAACTTTTTGAAATAAACTAATGCTCTTAAAAAACTAAATATGTAATATTGGTCTCATGTGTAGCAAAGAAAAACAAACTGGTACTTGATAGGTTCTGGCCCTAGTATGAATTGCTGAATCATTATGGAGGTCATCTAATATGGCTGAAGCCCATAAAACAATAGCTTATCTTCCCAGAGACCACCTCCCCACTTCTTCTCCAACTCAGCCCAGGGTGCAATTTCCTTTTGATGCAGGAAGAAAAAAACTGATCTCCCAACCTGAAAGACACTTGGACGAGTTCGTGTTCTCTAAAACCGAAGAACGAATTTTAGAAACGAGACGGAGGTTTAGAATAGAATATTTATTGGGAAAGAAAGCTTCTGTCCAAGGGGGGAACAGAAGGGGGACCCTAGTGAGTTGCCTGGGAAATTGTCTTTTTTAGGGGTCTTATAAGGCAAAACCATGTGATAAGGTGGACCTAAGGTGAAACTAGGGGAACTTGCTTAGGTGGGACAAAGTCATGGTCGACCAATGAGATTACAAGCACCATTGTTCAGGTAAAATTGATTAAATCGGGGACAAGCAAGTCACGCAGCAAGCCGGCATGAATAAGGAATAAGGGTTCTTCCTGTTGGGGTTCAATTCCTGACTCATTTAGGCTCTTTTCAGGTGATTAATACCTATTTAGAATATCAATCCCTGATGCGCATTCCTAGGGAAGTAGGTGACTACTTCTGTTGTTTTTTTCTTTTGTCTTGAGGTCTGGCCCACAGCAGGGGTGTCTGCCTCTTGTAAAGCTGTAAAATCACCTTGTTTTTCATCTTGCCTCTTTGAGGGCCTGGCCCTATCTGACTGCCTATAATATTTCTATCTAATTTGGCTGCCTACAACACTTTCACCTTTCCTGCCACCTCAGGAAAGGCCTCGGTCAGCTCCCTCAGGTATATCTAAACATCTCTTTCAAACTCCACCTCTGGCAAAAAGCTATAACATCCTCAGCTTCCCATTGTTCCACTCCAGAGAATTCCTTATCTTCCCAAATTCTCTCCCTGTCCTCCAAGATAATAAAACCCTTTCCCTTTTTCCTTTCGCCTATTTCTCTGCTGCACCAGGTGCCTGAAAAACCTATCAGGATTTATGATGTCAACATTTCACCATGATGGAAATAGCAATAGAAAATCTTGACAAAACAGAAGCCTGAGATGGAAACTGTAATGGCCTAAACCTAGACTCTTAGCCTAAGTATTGCCATGATAAACTTTAGCTGACCCCAAAGTTGAAAAAGCAGGCCTACCTGTGAAACAAGTAACCATATGGAAGAAATATACTCTTGAGAAAACACTGGCCCTAAACAATAATGTAATAGGCCACTTAAGTTTTAGTTTCAGACTCACCGAGGTAACTTCCTGTCTTGCCTTACCAGGAAATCTATGAAAATGTTTGCGTTTATTTTGGTTTGAAATCCAGCTGAGAGTTTAGATCGATAAAAAAGAGGTCAGACCAAAAAAAACAGAAGGAAACCAAATTTTCCCAGGATGTTGTTGTCATTTTGTTTGTGTGTCTGGATTGTTTGTCCTCTGTCCCCAATGCACCCACGTCCCCAGCCACACTTGTGAGCCAGCCAGGAGCCACTGCTTAGGCTGAAGCAATGTTATTAGCTCTGTTCTTCTTTCCCTTCTTGCCTTTGACAGTCTGCCTAACATTGCAGAAGAGTGCTGCCCAGCTGCTCTACTGCACTGCGGTTATTGCCGCTGTATCAAAGTACACTAGTCTTGGGCCGGCGAGATGGTTCAGTGGTCTAAAGCGCCTGCTTAGGAAAGCTCAGGCAACTGCAGGGACTGCGGTTTGATCCCCGGCACCACATGCTGCGCCAGCCCCCACCACCAGGGCAGGCTAGCCAGCCACAAAATAAATAAAATAAAGAAACAAGCAAACAAATAAATAAATAAATAAATAAAATTAAAAAAAAAAAAAAAAAAACAAAGTACACTAGTCTTGGGCTTAAAAGTAGTGTGTGTGTGTGGATCAAGAGGGGACACCGTTGGGACCTTTGTTATGGCCGGAACAGTACAGAACTGACTGATTAACTTTGATAAGCCCCAAGGTAAAAATGCCCAGTGCTGTTGGGGTTTCTGTTATCTCCCTGAGCGCTGTGGCACCCAGGAGAGCCTCAGCCACAGGTGCTGCCACCGCTGCTGCTCTCACTTCATCTGAGTTTTCTCTACCCGCCCCCACCCCCTTTGCCTTTGAGCTGATGACAGGGTGACAAAGGCCCACGGAGCTCACTAGCCCAGCTCAGCGGCCCTTATCTGTCCTGCCCTTTCTAGGAAGGTTTACCTCTCCCTGTCCCCAGCCTCCTGGACAGCTGCTCTCCTGCTGTGACCAGGGAGGGAATTCTGAGTCCCCTCACCCAGCCTGAGTTTCTGGTTATCTGCTACAAGTGGCAAAGGTAAAAATTCTGTACTAATAAGTTACTGCTTCATAGTAAAGAGAGTACTGAATGGAAATACAGACAGAAAAAGGGAAAAGTGGTGCTGGCAGCCTATAGGAAGGTTATTACAGGGGAACAGGATATTTCAAATGAAAATGTCCAAAGCTGATAAAGAGGAAGAAGTGTTCATGATGGAATCAGAGGAAGTTTCAAAAAGTGTTTGTAAAGGAAAGAAAAAAAGAAAAAGAGGTCCTCTAATTTAACCTGGCCAGAAATATATTTGGGTGCACTCTGGTTTTGTAAAGATATTTGTTTGATCTGCGTATTTGTTTACGGATTTATATGTTGTTATCTGAGCTTTAAATATAGACTTTAGGCCGGGTGTGGTGGCACACGCCTGTAATCCCAGCACTCAGCTGGCTGAGGCAGGAGGATGAGTGTGAGTTCGAGACCAGCCTGGGCTACAAAAGTGAGCTCAAGGCCAGCCTGAACTGCATAGTGAGACCCTGTTTCAAAAAGACCAAAAAAAAAAAAAAAATATATATATATATATATATATATATATATATATATATATACTTTAAAGTATGTTGTCTCCTGAGTTACCAGCTGGTCTATTGTTAAAATTGGGAGATATTAGACAGGACACTTGATTGGCGGACAGAGCGACCTTTCTTCATCCATAAAGAGCCCTGTTATGGTTTGTGTCTAGGTGTGCCCCACAAAACCTCCTGCAGCCATTTGGCGGCTTCTGGAATTTGCGATTATTGTGGGTGTGGGTGCCACATCTCCCCTAGGGCAGGTAATTTACATTTCAATATAAGAAAGGAAGAGAAGTTAGCTGCTTGAGCTGCTGCTACCTCACCCTTTGCTCTTGCTTGCCAGGATAAGTTGCCCTCTGCCATGTGCCCCTCTGCCTTGGAGCCAGCTGAATATGGACTGAAACCTCCAGTAACTATGAGCTAAATAAACTTTCTTCCTTCATTTTGAGTGTCGGGTGTTTGTCCCAGCAATGAGAGAAGAGTAACTAAGACAAGCCCCAATAACCTCCTTAAAGATACCCCATTAATGTGGTCATTGGTTAAAAGATTTTTTTAAAATATCTATTTATCTATATTAATTAGGAGGCTTGTGTCAAAACCAACACAAGCAAAAATTTATGTGATGTGTATGATAACTAAAATAGATGATATGTTTTGCACAGTGGCACAGCAGAGAAACAGGCAGAAGGAAAAGGGGAAGGGGCTTTATTTTCTTCCCGGAGGACAAGAGAGAATTTGGGGAAGATAAGGAATTCTCTGAATTGGAACAAAGGGAGGCTGAGGCTTTTATGGCCTTTTGCCTGGGGTGGGGTTTGAGGAGGATGTTTAGATCTGCCTGAGGAGTTGATTGGGGCCTTCCCTGAGGTGGCAGGACAGGGCTGAGTTGGAGAAGAAGGGGGAGGTGGTCTTTGGGAAGATAAGCTGTTGTTTTAAGGGCTTCCGCCATATTAGATGACCACCATAATGATTCAGCAATTCATACTAGGGCCAAAACCTATCAATAGACATTTCATCCTGACTGTTGTGTTATACTGCTATATATAACTATTGATGTCAAATGTTCACTGTAAAAGTATAACTGTTTCCTATAACACTCTACAGGGATTTAACCACTGAAATGTCCATGGTTGATTAAAAAAAATAACAGTTCTCTAGTTACACTTTATATTTATGGTGCTTAAGTCTGCTTCCATCTACCTAACTGAATCTGGCATACTGTGTTAGGTTTAAAGATAGATTCTTGGGGCTGGTGAGATGGCTCAGCAGTCTAAAGCACTTGCTTAGGCAAGCTTAGGCAACCGCAGGGACTGCGGTTTGATCCCGGGCACCACATGCTCACCCCTCAGGGTAGGCTGATATATATATACATATGATAGATTCTATATATATATGATAGATTCTTTTGTATTTTTGTATTCCCTTGGCAGTTACTTCCGAGGAATTGTTTGCCTTTAACAGGAGGATCCATGGGGTGGAAAGGCACAAGTGCTAATGATATGGACATAACTTCCCAAGGATTTAAAATTTGCTTTACTGTTCTTGAAAAAGTTTTGTCAAAAAAAAATCCAGTGCCTTTTGGTAATAACAATCCTTTTTAATCCTCAAATGCTTTTGCTGTTCTGAATTCTAATCTAAGCAGGAGGCCATTACCTTCCTTCAGGGTTTTATGCAAAGGTTTAGCAACAGAGGTAAAACTTAACACATGGGGCCGGGGAGAGAGCTCAATAGAATAAGGGCTTGCTTCCCCAATTCTGCCAAAAAAAACAACTTGACACCAAAAAACAACAAAAACCCACTCACTTTTTCCCTCTTACAGTATATGGATGATTTGTTATTAGCTAGAGACCCAGGAGTTATGTAAAAAGGAAAAAAAGCAAGATAAGAGGTACCACATTTCTTTTTTTTAATTTTTAATTTTTATTTATTTATGTTTGCTTGTTGTGTTTGTTTGTTTGTTTCTTTATTTATTTATTTTGTGGCTGGCCCAGCCTGCCCGGGTGGTGGGGCTGGAGCAGCATGTGATGCCAGGGATCGAACCGCAGTCCCTGCAGTTGCCCGAGCTTTCCTAAGCAGGCACTTTAGACCACTGAACCAGCTCGCTGGCCCGAGATACCACATTTCTAAGAGGCAGGTTCAAATATCCCTGGAGTTCACCCTGACAGGGAAACCTGTGCCTTCTTGAGCTCTAGGATCCGAGCTATTCAAGAGCTAGAGGTCCTAAGGATAGTGGGTTTTTGTTGTTTTTAGGTGTCAATGTTTTGTTTTGTTTTGTTTTGTTTTTTTCAAAACTGGGGAAGCAAGCCCTTATTCTTTTGAGCTCTCTCCCCAGTCCCATGTGTCAAGTTTTGCCTCTGTTGCTAAACCTTTGCATAAAACCCTGAAGGAAGGTAATGGCCTCCTACTTGGATTAGAATTCAGAACAGCAAACGCATTTGAGGATTAAAAAGATATTATTGAAGGTTTCGGCTCTGGCCCTACCAGACATCACTGAGCCCTTTCAGCTGTTTGTTCATGAGAAAGGAGTTACAAGGAGAGTCTTTTTTTTTTTTTTGGTCTTTTTTTGAGATAGGGCCTCGCTGTGCAGTTCAGGCTGGTACTGAGCCCACTTTTATAGCCCAGGCTGGTCTCGCACTTGCACTGATCCTGCTGCCTCAGCCTCCCAAGTGCTGGGATTACAGGCGTGCGCCACCACGCCCGGCTGCAAGGAGAGTCTTAACTCAGACCTTAGGGCCATGGAAGCATCCCAGGCCTATCTGTCCAAAGGCTGGACTATGCAACTGCTGGGTGGCCATCGTGCTTGCAGGCTGCTGCAGCAGCTGTTGTATTAGTAGTGGAGGCTGACAAATGAACCCTGGGACAGAAGTTGAATGTGTTCCTTCCCGCATGTGGTGGAAACATAGCTGTGGGGTTGTGGTAAAAGGTGGCTCTCTGCCACTGGGCTGGCCCACTACCAGGCAGCCCTCCTTAAAGACTCACATCTAAGTGAGTCTTTTTTTCTTTTTTTTCTTTCTTTTTTTTAAAATTATGGCTGGATCAGTCTGCCCTGGGGGTGGGGCTGGCACAGCATGTGGTATGGGGATCGAACCGTGATCCCTGCAATTGCCTAAGCTTGCCCTTTAGACTGCTGAACCATCTCACTGGCCCTAACTCTTAAGACTATTCAGGTCATTAATCCTGTATCCCTCCTTCCAATGTCGTTAGAATCCCTGGAGCAAGATTGTGCGCAGATCATGAGGCTATTTATTCTACAAGATCTGATGTGCAGGTTGCTTTCCAGGTCTCCAACCCTCCAACCTCATCCTGTTTGCAGATGGAAACATTGTGGTAATAGGTGGAACATGGAGGGCAGGAGCACTGTCTGTGATTGTGGAAAGGATGGTGCAGAAAGGAAGTCCCGGGGACTTCAGCCCAAAATAAAGAGAACTCCTAACTGCAGGAGAAAAAGACATCAAAAATTCCCAGAAAATTTTGAACTTGTTTCAGTGGGAATTAAATTTGGCTTTTCTCCCCCTGACAAATTAAAGCAAGAAGCCACTGGTAAATTTAATTTTTTTTTTTTTTTTTTTTTTTTTGTCCTTTTGAGACAGGGTCTCACTATGCAGTTCAGACTGGCCTTGAGCTCACTTTTGTAGCCCAGGCTGGTCTCGAATTTGCAACCATCCTCCTGTCTCAGCCTCCCAAATGCTGGGATTATAAGTAAATCTAATTTTGAACTCTGAGTGGTTCTTCCTATTGATAAAAGGAAGAAAAAACTGATCCCAGGTGGATGACCTCCAAAATGATATAGGGGAAAACTTAAGCTCCCAACCTGAAAAGTACCTAGAACGAGTTTGTATTCCCTAAAACCAAAGAATGAATTTTAGGAACCAACAGCAGTTATGAGCAGAATATATTTATTAGGGGAAAGAAAAGTTCCTGTCCGAGAGAGGGACAGGAGGGGATCCTGAGTGGGTGGTCCCCAGGAAACTGTCTCTTCCAGTGACTTTTATAGAAGAAAGCTATGTAACAAGGTGGATCTAAAGTGGTGGAGAACATAGAAACTCTCTTAGGTGGGGATGAGGTAGGACAAAGTTATTGTCAACCAATGAAGTTACAAGAAACATTGCTCAGGTAAAATTGATTAAGTTTAAATGGGAAAGTGATGTCGGAGTCCCTTTCTGGTTCTCACCTTGGCCCAAGTCTAAACTTATAATCCTAAAATCACATTATTGGAATTCTACCAGTTAATCCCAATCTCCCACTCATATATATAATTATTGGGGAGCCAAGAGGCCCTAAGTCCAGCCATGAAGATGTCTTTCCAGAACCAAGAGCGTGCCCCAGGGTTGCACTCAGGCTTTATTCACTGGAGAAGGGGGAGTGGCTTGCAAAAAGGAATTGTGGGAAGGTGAGCACTGAAGGGAACTGGGGGAAGAAGATGAGCACTGTGAGCTGGGCTAGGTAGGAGGCCTGCATTCACCTCCGCCATATTCGGAGATATACAAAGGAAGTAATTTGCATTATGCTATTGAGATAGTATCTAATATTTTGGGGGTCCGATGTTTCAGCTCTGATGTGTAATCTTTCAAGCCCCAGGAAATCATAGCCTCTATCTCAAGGCTCGATCCCAGCTGACACCGTGGAGCATTGGCTCTTCGTCCTGTCATCAGGGAAACACACGTGTCATCTTCAAAAATTACCACCAGCACCTTGGCTAGACCAATACACACGGTTTAAGGCCAATTGGAAGGATAATGAGAAGTCCTAGCCAGCTCTGTACATTTCAATACGAGGAAATAGGGTCAGGCTCAGCCAAAATGGAGACAGTTGCTCTTCTTTCAAGGAGAGCTGCTCAGGCGGTCCTCCACACCTTGCTACAAATTGGAAGTTTTGCTAGGGCCCTGGAGTGTCTGGGTAAAGGATTAGGTATATGGTACATAAAGCCATGCATGATGTGCCAGTTCCTTGCATTGCATGAACAGGAGGGGTAGGGCATGTGCCTGGACCTTTAAGTCAGCTTACAGTCCTGTCCCAGATAGCATTTCCTGTGTAACTGCTTTAACATTTTCATCCCCACTATCTTGATTACTCTGTGCCTATTCTGGAGATGAGTGTCTTTAATTATGATTCAAAATGCAGGAATTGTGTCAATGTTAGATACATGTGAGTGAGATGGGTCACATCACTTGGTGCCATTTGGAAGCCTTGAATTATGTATCTAAGCAACCCAGTGTGTAAGGGCCTTGGACATCATTGTCTAATGCACTCTGCCTTAATTCTTTTCAAGAGCAAAATGTTAAAGGCTGTCTGAGTACTACATTTACAGGTAGGGTATCCTAGATCTGTCTCCAAGGACAGGAAAGTACATTGCCTATGAATATAACCTCATATCAGCCCAGCAAAATAGCTCAGTGGATTAAAGCACCTGCAAGCAGGTTCGGGTCCAGGGACTGGATCCCCTGGCCTGCCATACCAGCCCAGCCCCAGGGCACACTGAGATGGCAACTGAGACTGGGCATGGCAGGGTGTGCCTGTAATCCCAGCTCTTGGGATGCTGAAAACAGGCAGATCACTATAAGTCCAACCTAGTAGTGAGACCCTGAACACCCTGTGGACCCTTCCCTTAAAAAAAAAAAAAAAAAAACTTGTATCACTTGTACTTTGGACTCCTTAAGAATAGGGAGGAGGTTCCTAACCTAATTGTTCTGAAAGTCAGAGGGAGGGGCTGTAGGAGGTGGAAGGGCAGTGAGAAGAACCATGATAGGATTATCTACATTTTTAAAAAACACTTCCTTGTTCTTTAAAAGCCCATTAGGAAATTCCCATCCTAGGGCTGACGAGATGGCTTAGTGGTCTGAAGTGCCTGCCTAGGAAAGTTTAGGCAAGCACAGGCACCACATGCTGTGCCAGCCCCACCCCAGGGCAGGCTGAGCCAGCCATAACACAAATAAATAAATGAGGTTTAAAAACAATAAAATAAAAAATAAAATTAAAAAAAAAAAAAAAAAAAGGAAATTCCTATCCTAGGTGATCCAACTCTTTTGTTCCAGTTCCATCAGGGCTTTTCTCTCTTTTTTTTTTTTTT
>PVKN010006240.1:0-28920 GCA_004027915.1 Capromys pilorides
AGGCCCTTGTGCTTGCCAGGCAAGTACTTATTCTACTGAACTATCTCCCCAGTCCCTATTTGCTGGAACTCTATAGAAGTTTAAAATGATAAAGGAAACTAGTGCTGTGGAATGACCCAAGACATGTTTTTTTAAAAATTAAAAACATTTTATTTTCTTTTTTCATTTTATGGGAAAAAAAATCTCAACTAAATAGTAGGAGAATAACAATAGTTAATACATTACATGTTGTTATCATTTTTATTTTTAAAGAGAACAGATAATAGTAAAAAACACATTACAAATAATACAGAATTTCACTAAACAAAATAATAGGAATTCAATAATGGCTGTTATATTGCATAGTGTTGTCTTCAAATTAATTATTCAGATTACCAGATTCAACCAGGCACAATTGATAACAAAAATTTATAAAAGTTAAAAGGGAGAAAAAAAATTAAGCATTAACTGCTCCTTTCAGTAGACCAGCAGAAATCAGCAGTAAAATTACCTAAGCTATCCTGTATCTACACACAAATATGTCTTTTTCCCTTCCTTTTCTTTTTTTTTTTTTTCCTTTTCTTCATCCCCAGTTGCTCCTTCCCTTTTAACAGATTCTCTCCCTTTCCTGGTACCCACTGTACCTTTCAGATTTTATTTATTCTTTCAGATTATTATACTAGTAAGACAACATGATGTTTTCACATTTGGATCTGATTTATTTCACTTATGAGTATGTTCTCCAATTGCATCCATTTACCTATAAAAGCTTTGAATTTATCATGTTGTTATCTTTAAAGAATGCTATGCAGGAGCATAAATTTTTTTCCAATTGGTATTAGCGAGAAATTTCCTTTTAAATGAACTACTAGCCGCTATTAGCATAACCAACTTGCATTTTTTTTCCTTTTCTCTACTGTCCACACGTTTCTTTTTCCTTTTGTTCAAAATTGAACATTTTACTTTAGATTGTTAGTATATGTGATGATTTTAGTTTTAAAAAAAAAAGTACAGAATGAAACTGTAGGTAGTACAGTGCCATTTGTATAAAAAACAAAAATGACAAATCTGTTGCTCTCACATTTATGGGAAAACTAGAGCTTAGGAGCTCATGTGTGGGTCAACACTTTTTTTGCCATTTGACTTTTAAATCACATAAATTCATGTCCAATTAAAAACTAAGTTAAAGACAAAAAATTAATTAGGTGTGTGCTGCTTTTGCTTTCTCATCTTTTTTTTTTTTTTTTTTTGGTTCCCTAGTTTTATTCAAGAACTCATAAAAAAAATATTCCAGACAAAGGAGCTTTAATCCTCATTTTGCTCCTCCTCTTCGTCCTGGTTAATCTGGAAGTCACGTAATCCGTAACTCTCGGATTACTACACGCAACCAGTCACGCGGATTATTCTCCTTCAGATATTTTTTGGCGCGCTATTTCAAGTGCCTTTTGGGAAAAGGCACCTGGGAAGCCACGGGGCTCTCGCCCTCGCTCCTCTCGATGGTGACCGCCCCTCCACCGAGAGTCCCCGCTGCGCCGTTGCGATCGCGGGTGCACTCCAGGACCTGCTGCTTTTTTTTTTTGCTCCCCTTCGCCGCAAGCTTTTTGCCGGGCGCCACGGCGGCCGAGGACTCTGATTTCTCATCTTCTATTTCTTTCTCAACACACTGCACCTGCCCTTCGACCGTGCTGTCAACATTGCTGTTAAACCACGTTCTTCTCCCAATGGTCACTTGGAGAAGAAAGGTTTCATTGCTCATTTGACCAAACTTCTGACTAGCGTGGGCCCCGGTGGACCGCTTCCTCCTCTTGCAGTGCGCTCTCCCCTGCGGTCCTGCACAGCCCCCGCCTCTGCTGCCTGCTTCCCTCTTTGTGATCTTTTCCCCACCCCCTTTCGTGCTCTGATCCTCTGGTCTTGGCTCCGGGGGTACTCTCTATCAGCGAGCTCTGCCTCCAACAGCTACTGTATGTTGCTTATTTACGTAGTGCCTATGTGTGGTCTGGCTGTGCTTCCCATCTTCAGTCAGCTTTCCCACCTGTCTTAGTTACCGTTCTCTCATTGCTGGAACAAACACCCGGCGCTCAAAATGAGGGAAGGAAAGGTTTATCTAGCTCACAGTTACTGGAGGTTTCAGTCCCTACTCAGCTGGCTCCAAGGCAGAGTGGCGCATGGCAGAGAACGACCTTTCATGGTGGCGGCTAAGAACAAGAGCGCAGGGAGAGGTAGCAGCAGTTCAGGCAGCTAACTTCTTTTATATATATACATACATATATATATGTATGTATATATATATAATTTTCAGACATTTAATTTATTTTTAACTGTCGGCTCAGCCGGCCCTGGGTGTGGGGCTGGCGCAGCATGTGGCGCTGGGGATGGAACCGCAGTCCCTGCAGTTGCCTAAGCTTTCCTAAGTAGGCGCTTTAGACCACTGAACCATTTTTTTTTTTTTTTTTTTTTTTTTTTTTGTGGGACTGAGGTTCAAGCTCACGACCTTGCACTTGCCAGGCAGGCACTTGTGCCTCCGAGCTATCTCCCCAGCCCCCCACTGAACCATCTTGCGGCCCAGGCAGCTAACTTCTCTTCCTCCCTTACATTGAAATGCAAATCACCTGCCCCAGGGGAGGTGAAGCACCCATTTCCACAATAATCAACTACAAATTCCAAAAGTCGCCTGTGACCGCCTGAGGCTTTGGGGGGACACCTATGCACAAACCATAACACCGCCTGTGTTCCTGGGGTCGGAGCCTGGGAAGCCCTCACTGCTGCTCCACACTCCTGCGCCTCTGATCCCTTACCACACCCTGTTATTTGCACTTCCCCGAGTCATCTCCAACCTGTGCACTTTGCCCCATCTCCCTTACTGTTACCATGATCCAGCCAGCTGTTCTCTGAGCCTTCGCACAATTCCTCTCACACGTCTTTGCAGGGGGTTCAGACCACCACACACCCTCAATATCTATTTTTCCATACAACATCTAAGTAGTGTTACCAGACTAAGGTGCTTGCTCCGGCAGCACACGTACTGAAATTAGATCAGACTGCATCACAACCTCGTAAAATGACTGCTTCCACAGACCAGGTCTTCCCAAGTCTCCAACCCACTTTGTGTACTTTTGCCCCCGCTGGTCACACTGGCCTACTTTAAATCCTTGGAAAATGGCAACCTGCTACCTCAGGGCCTTGGAATAGGCTGCCTCTTCATGTGAGGGACTCTTTGATCTCCCCTCTTGTGTCCAGGTCTTCATTTCACCCACCTTATCTCAGATCTCACCTCCTGAGGAGGGGAGAACTTTGTGGTAAGTTCGTACAGAAACAGCCTTTCCAAGGTATTTGCTTCACGATACTTAAGATGCCTCATCTAACTTTTCTGCTTTAGGTTCTTTCTGAGGTTCTGCAGCATGTCTCAGAAGCTTAAAAATGATGGCTATTTGGCTTCCGGCCAGGTCAGAGGGCAGAGAATAATATCTGCCTTGTTGCCAGCGAAGGATAAGAAAACATATATCATTTTCAAACTATATGTGCAATAAAAGAGATGAAAATAAACACAGAAGAGGGCTAATGATTATTATCCTGGCCCAAGGGAAAGGCAGATGGGGGAAAAATATCCTCTGAGAGAAACAGACCTCCATTTAGCATCTTGCAATCCCTAAAGATATCTAATTACCTCCAGCCTCAGCAGCATTCATTATAGTTTAAATATGGCATATTGGATTTGGGGCGCAGTTAGGGGCTGCGAGATCTGTGGAGTATATCCAGGGTATCTTTCCTCTTTCTAATAAGCAAACCAAGAGCTGGAAAGGTCAAATGTTATGTTGCAGTTTAGAATCTGGAGAGTTTGTGCTCTGCTGGGGGGGTGGGGTGGGGACACGGGACTGCTACTGCAATCCATAATCCATTCCACGCCTCCACTCGGAATTCCTGAAGGCAAAGGTGCTTCAGAGCAACAGGGACCCAGTGAAACCATTAAAAAGTATTTCAACCAGGAATCTCGCAGCTATTTTTACCCTTTTTTATAATATGCAAGATTTTAATTTCCATTGTTAGCAAACAAGCAATATATATATATATATATATATATATATATATATATACACACACACACACACACACACACACACACACACATATACATATATTTTTATGCCATCACTGACAAACAGAAAATAGACACCAGGAAAAGTAGTAAAGGTAAAATTCATCCATACGCTACTCCCTTAATCCATGCCGAAAGTATTTGGTTGTCGTGTTTCATCTTTGTAATAGAATATAATTTTTTCTTTCTGGGCGGAAATGGGGACTGAACTCAGGTCCTTGCGCTTGCCAGGCAAGCGCTTATTCTACTGAGCTATCTGCAATAGAATTTTAAGAATATTTTTGGGGAAGAGTCTTGCTAAGTCACTAAGTTGTCCAGGCTGGGTTCAAACTTGAGAACCTCCTGACTCAGCCTCGCAGAAAGCTTGGATTAAAGACTGTGCCACCACACACCAGTCTTGAATCTAAACATTGTGAAGGAGAAATGTAAAAAAAAAAAAAAAAAAAAAAAAAAAAAAAAAAAAAAAAAAAAAAAAAAAAAAAGGAGGCATACATTTCATACTGCTATATGTATGTTTTTCTAGTAGCTAAAATAAGTTATGGCAACAAAGTAAGTATATGGGCTGGAGAGAGAGCTCAGGGGCACAAGTGCCTGCCTGGCAAGCACAAGGTCCTGAGTTCGATCCCCAGTTCCGCAAAACAAAACAAAACAAGGAATTTTTTAGCTGGGTTTCTTGGCACACGCCTGTAATCCCAGCACTTGGGCTGCTGAGGCAGGAGGAACGGTGTGAGTTCCAGACCAACCTGGGCTACAAAAGTGAGTTCAAGGCCAGCCTAAACTGCATAGCGAGACCTTGTGTCAAAAAGACAAAAAAAAAGTAAGTACGTGATTGGGGGGACTTAATACTTGTTCATTTGTTTTAAGACATCCTCAGAGACACCCCGGATGTTCCACTGTAATGAGTAGGTACGTGAAAACCAACTAAGTCTGCAAAAGCTTGCTTAATTTGTATTCACCTCATTGATTTTAGCCTCATGGAACAGTTGTGTGGGAAGGCAGGCTGCAGCGGGGTTTTTTCCTTTGTTGTTGCAGTTGTTATTTTTTCTCCGAGCACAAACACACTTGCTTTGCCTAGAATCCAAGTAAGCAGCACGGAGGGGCGGGGCTCAGGGGAGACGCCACCCTGACAGGTGTGTGGGCGCCCTCCCTGGGGGTTTCCGGTGAGTTAGACATCCCAGGAAGGGAAGGATGACAAAAATAACTTCAACTTCATTTTTGCAACTGAAAAAATGCCGATGTGTTTTGTTATTTAACCCCTGGGGAATAAATTAACATTATATTGTTTCTCTAATACGCTTTAGAACTCATAAAAAAGAAAAACAATGACTGGGACGTCTTAGCGTGGGTGTCACATCACCCTGGGTGTCACATGCCCACATTGTTATGTTACAGGTTTTAAATACTGCATTGAAAATAAGTACTCCTCTCTGCTTGTGGTCAAGTGAAAGCTAGTCATCAGACAGGTCCTGTTAGGGGGTCTCCTATTCTGGGGCAGGTCACCTTGCTACAGCGTCCCAGTTTGCTTACAGTATTATGAAAATAGTGACAGGAGGAACATGGTTTGCACAGGATCGGGGGCTCAGCCATCCCCTCCTACTTGATTTGTAGCATGTGACAGGGAGGACTGAAAGAGACATCGGGAGGGAGAGAAAGGTGGCAGGTAGCTGAAGAACTAAGCCCAGGGAGTTCCTCCGCTCCTGGGAGTTGAACCACAAAAATGACTTCATTGCAATCAAATGCTATTTTCCACTCTGACGCCATGCTGGTTTTTAAATGAGGTTTTTAAATGTAAAGGTGTCATGATGAACTATGTCGTTTGTGATGGGAGCAATTGGAAATAGGGGTCTGGGATTCTAAGAGCCATAAATCTCTCTTTAAAACCTCTAAGAATGTAAGTGTCAGTCAGCATCACCCTGTCTAGTCAAACGCTTGTCCTTTTCAGTGACCTTGGAGCCCGCAGCGGTTTTCCTCCACCTTCTCCTGCACCCCCTGGTGGGTTCCTGTGCTTAATCAGGAAGCGAGCTGAACTTTCAGCCACCCGCGGCTGCTCGATGTATATGGATGGCTTTCTTTGAGTTGTGTCCAAAATAACATCGGATCTGAAAGCAACACTGGGAAATCCAATCATCTGACAAGAAGAGGGAAAAAATAAAAGCCAAGTCAGGCCCCTTGAAAGTTCAGGTTCAGCGCTGGGGGAATAAAAATAAAAAATAAAAACGGGGGATTAGGGGGAGTCTATTTCTGGATATCCGATGGCTCTGCACAATGGGCTGAACAGTGGGGGGACCCTTTTGTGGCGAACGCAGGCTTGGAGAGCCGGGCTGCCCGTGTCGGCCTTTTCACCTGCTGGAAAGCCAGCGGTCCCGGCCGCCTGCCCTCCGCGGAGGTTAACGCATCGATTCAGAGCTGCTTCGCCCAGCGTCACGGACGATGGCAGCTGCGCTGTTTTGGAGGTCTGCAGGGTCTCGGCAGATCGCCGAGGGGAACCCAAGGCAGTTCACCCTAACCGCTTCACAAGTGTGTGTTTTATTGCGTGGTTTCTCTCCCCCTCCGTCATCCAAAGAGTGCACGTTTCCTTCAGGGATCTGCTCCTGCATTAGGGCGTGCGTAGTAGTCGTGTTGCTCACCCTCTAAGGAGATGTTGCTTAGCCCTACTGTGAGAGAAGCAGGACAAGGAATGACAGAGCGGCCCGCGGGTGCCCGCCGGTGCCAACGTAAGCCGCGGTGGCTTTGGGGAGCTGCCGCTGCGCGGTGCCACACGCCCCCCTCCACAGCCCAGCTTGTGTGCTTTTGAACGCACTGCTAGGAGGCATCCCATGGAAACAGCATCTGTTCTTATATTCTGCAAGGCTTCTGGATTCCTATGTATGCTTTTCTTTTTCAGTTTAAAAAAAGAATTGGGGGGTTTGGTTTGTTTACTCAAGGATGGGGGGCTGGGGGGGTCATGAGATTCATCAGGCCCATTCCAGCTACTAAGAGGTCCACAGGCATGCATTGTTCTTCTTACAACTACACTGAAGAGCGCATTGAAAAAATATAGTAATTATCAGCTCAACTCGCTAGAAAATGCTAACTGAAAATAAAATGAAAACCTCCACTGGAGTGATCCGGCTGGCTCCCAGTGAAAGATGTCCACTCGCCTTGACCCATCAGAATCATTGTCTCATTCTTCCACTTCGTTTGTTACTGCCCTGAACGATTCGCCTGGCTTTAAACCCTTTGTCTGGCCCCTCGTTCCAGCTCTTTATGCTTCAAATGTTTTGCTTCCCTGGTTCCCACTCTCTCCATTACCTGTAACCAAGGAAACTGATACACACTGAAAGCTTTCTGGAAAATGCTCTTCCCGTCAGTGTCGCCTTCATTGCTGGCAGTTCGTCCCTTCCTTCCTCTTCTCTAGATTTTATAGGAAACAATGCTTCTTCAAAGGGGAAGCCATGAGTTCGGATGAGCCCAGGATGGAGACACACTTCATAGATTGCTGGTAGCTCATGAAGTTGTCCTGTTACGGCATTGCAGGGGAGCACTCCGATTTTGAGTTGGTTTTAGACCCTGAAGTGGACAGAGTGGAGTGGTGGCCACAAAATAAACTTAATACGTCGCTGGAGCTTGGGTGACACTTTTGAGTAACAGAAACAATTGTGCCTGATCTTCCCCGGGGTTCCTTGAGAGTGCGCCGCCCACGTGCCCTAATCCTACGCCACGATCCACTTTCTACTATTTAAATCCAGATGGATGACAGGCCAGGAAATCAGAACTTCAGTTCTTCAGCCATGCTGGCCACACCTGAAGTGCGCAATAGGGGCCCGGCCAAGTAGCTCAGTGGATTAAAGCACCTGCAACCGGGAGTTCGATCCCCGGGCCTGCCATGCCGGCTCTAAAATACAAAAAAAGTACAAAAATAAAAATAAACTATGCGATAGCCATTGTGACCAGGAGCCAACACACCGAACAGCGCGGAGAGGGCACTTCCACTGTGGCTGATGCTCCACTGACAGCTCTGGTGTGATCATTGTATTTCCAACCCATGCTGTGCCAGCCCCACCACCAGGGCAGGCTGAGCCAGCCATAAAATAAACAAACAAGCAAACAAATACATAAATAAATAAAAGATGTCTTGAGGATACAAATGACTTCGTATATTCTTACAATTTCTCCATGCCCTGCAACACTCAGGACTATATTATTGTCGTTAGTTTTCTTAAAAATATCTTCTTGGGGGGCCGGCGAGATGGTTCAGTGGTCTAAAGCGCCTGCTTAGGAAAGCTCAGGCAACTGCAGGGACTGCAGTTCGATCCCCGGCACCACATGCTGCGCCAGCACCACCACCAGGGCAGGCTGAGCCAGCCACAAAATGAATAAATAATGAAACAAACAAACACAACAAGAAAACAAATAAATAAATAAATAAAATTTGAAAAAAAAAAAATATCTTCTAGGACCAAATTCAGGGAGTTTGTATGTGTCATTATCTGGACTCCGGGGCTCCCTTAAGACAACATTTGTATTTTTATTGTTCTGCCCTTAGTGTCTGATACATAGTAAGTGCTCCATAATTCTAACAAGGAAAGCAAAAACTTTTATTTGATTTCAGAATAAGAGTTTTGCTTGGTTGCTTTTCTCTTGTTGCTGGCGCAAAATATCTCACACCCGAAGTTAAGGATGGAAAGTTCGTGGAGGTTTCGGACCATCATCAACTGGCTCCAAGGCAGAGTGGCACATGGCAGAGGGCAGCAGCTCAGGGTGAGAGAGATCAGGAAAACAGCAAAAACGAAAAGGCAGGAGCAGCAGCAGTGGCAGGGGCCGGGAGCAAATCTCTCTCCCTTCCTTATGCTGCGTTCAGGCTGTCCCTGTGGCACTCACACCCATAATCCCAGCATTAGATCATGAATTAATCATAGACTTTGGAAGCCTGCTCCAACGACTGCATGAGACTTTGGGAAAATACCTAAACACAAGCCGTAACAATTGTGGACTAAATGGTACCTTCTTATTTACAAATGTAGAAGTTGAATCGGGAAAGTTGAGTAATTGGAAGCCATCACAGAGCTGGTAAGTACTAGATTTTTTTTTTTTTTAAATTTGTTTATTTTTTGTCTTTTTTGAGACAGGGTCTGGCTATGCAGTTCAGGCTGGCCTTGAGCTCACTTTTGTAGCCCAGGCTGGTCTTGAACTCGCACTGATCCTCCTGCCTCAGCCTCACAAGTGCTGGGATTACAGGCGTGCACCACCATGCCTGGCTTAGTACTGGATTTTGTTCACTTGTTTTTTGAGGTAGGGTCTCACTAGATAAATTTAGGCTGTTCTTGAATTTACTATGTTGCCCAGAATGGCCTTGAATTCTCAGTGATCCTCCTGCCTGGGTTCCTGAGTGCTGGGATTACATACACATGATAGCCAACCGTTTTGGATGTTTCGTACTTCAGTTCTACTGTATGTGATCTCCACTTGATGTCACAATCTCTCTAGTGAGGCATTCTGGACCTGGATTTCTTGGGGGTGGTTTTTTTTTTTTTTAATTTTACTTATTTATTTATTTGTTTTGCTTGTTGTGTTTGTTTGTTTCTTTATTTATTCATTTTGTGGCTGGCTCAGCCTGCCCTGGTGGTGGCGCTGGCGCAGCATGTGGTGCCGGGGATCGAACTGCAGTCCCCGCAGTTGCCTGAGCCCTCCAAGCAGGCGCTTTAGACCACTGAACCATCTCGCCAGCCCCAGGGAGTGTTTTTTGAGACAGAGTCTGACTATATAATTCAGATTGGCCTTGAACTCACTATATAGCCCAGACTGGCCTTGAATTCATAGCCTCCCTCCTGTATCATCTCCTGAGTGCTGGGATTGCAAACAGGTCCCACCATAGCTGGCTGAACTTGGCTTTCTTACATGCTATTCAACCACCCCTCCTCGCAGTGGTGCATGCAAACCTCAGGTGGCAAGAGATTGTTGGGCACATATTTAAAGATCATATGGAATCATTACCTCTATAGGACATGAGTTTCTTGGTTTTATGGCCCTTTCGATTGTAAATATTTCAAAAAATGGACACCTGATGAAGAATGGTTGAAAAAGATGTGGTATGTTCACAAAATGGAATATTACTCAGCTATACGGAATGATAGACTAGAAGACTTCATATATAAATGGATGTATCTTGAACATATACTCATTAGTGAAATAAACCAGACCTACATATGCCAATATCGTATAGTCTCCCTAATATAAGGACTCAAAAGAAGAAAATAAATAAATAAATACATGCATAAATAAATAAATATTGGGTGGTACCAGGAATCAATCTCAGGACCTTGCATTTTCTGCATCCCCGACCCCTATAAATTTTTTTATTATTATTATTTATTTATTTATTTATTTTAATTTTATTTATTTATTTGTTTTCTTGTTGTGTTTGTTTGTTTCTTTATTTATTCATTTTGTGGCTGGCTCAGCCTGCCCTGGTGGTGGCGCTGGCGCAGCATGTGGTGCCGGGGATCGAACTGCAGTCCTCGCAGTCGCCTGAGCCCTCCCAAGCAGGCGCTTTAGACCACTGAACCATCTCGCCGGCCCCTATTTATTTATTTTTTTCAGAAGAGTGACTTAAATACAAAATGTATTAGGAAAAGTTAAAAAAAAACAGGTTTATTGCAAGTGTTAATGTTTAATTGTTTGACTAATCTTACATATCTATATCTGTTAATCTAAACAGATTTGATGATGAAAATATGTAATACAACCACTGTTAAATTTTTCTTGTTTTGAAAATCCTATACTAGGGGCCGGCGAGATGGTTCAGTGGTCTAAAGCGCCTGCTTAGGAAAGCTCAGGCAACTGCAGGGACTGCGGTTCAATCCCCGACACCACATGCTGGGCCAGCCCCAACACCAAGGCAGGCTGAGCCAGCCATAAAATAAGTAAATAAAGAAACAAACAAAAACAAACAAGCAAACAAATAAATAAAAAAATAAAAAGAAAATCCTCTACTATATGTACTCTTGCTTGTTACTGTTTTCCTATCTTTGTTTCTGCAATTTTTACTCTTTAAAAAAATAAAAAAGTAGGGCCAGCAAGATGGTTCAGTGGTCTAAAGGGCCTGCTTAGGAGGGCTCAGGCAACTGCGGGGACTGCAGTTCGATCCCCGGCACCACATGCTGCGCCAGCGCCACCACCAGGGCAGGCTGAGCCAGCCACAAAATGAATAAATAAAGAAACAAACAAACACAACAAGCAAACAAATAAAAATAAATAAATAAAATTAAAAAAAAAATAAACTTATAAAAAAATAAAAAAGTAGTAAAAATAAATTAAAAAAAAAAATAAAAATGGACACCTGAGATGAATATACACTTCACAAATGAAGAAATACAAATGGCAAGTAAATATATATGACAAAATGTTCAACATCATTGGTCATGTAAGCAAATTAAAACAATGCTGAGATTTCATCTTACACAAAAGAAATAGCTATCATCAAGAATTCAACCAATAACATGTTGGAGGGGTTGTAGGGGGAAAGGAACTCTTCTCCACTGCTGGTGGGAGCGCAGACCAGTATAACCACTGTGGAAATCAGCGTGGAGATTCCTTCAAAAGCTAGGATTAGGATTCCCATTCAAGTCAGATATTCCCCTCCTAGATATTTTTCCAGAAGAACTGAAAACATCATACCAGTGATTTTGTTTGTAGCAGCACAATTTGTCATAGCTAAATCTTAGAAACAACCCAAATGCCCATCAACTGAGGAATGCCCAAAAAAGATGTACTCCTATGCAATGTAGTATCACTCAGTTATAAAAAAAAAAAAAGAAAAACTCAAGGCTTTTATAGGTAAATGGATACAACTACAGGCTATATTTATAAGTGACATAAGTCAGGCCCACATATGCAGACATTGCATTGTCTCACTAGCACATGAACCTGAAAGAGTAAATAAAATTTGAAAGGTGCAATAGACACTGTGAAAGGGAAAGAATCTAATGGGAAGGAAAATTTTGGCTAAGAAGAGGACAAAAGAAAGAAGGGGAGGGGCCGGTGAGATGGTTCAGTGGTCTAAAGCTCTTGCTTAGGAAAGCTCAGGCAACTGCAGGGACTGCAGTTCAATCCCCGGCACCACATGCTGCACCAGCCCCACCACCAGCGCAGGCTGAGCCAGCCACAAAATAAATAAATAAATAAAGAAACAAACAAACACAACAAGCAAACAAATAAATAAAAAAATTTAAAAAAAAAGAAAGAAAGAAGGGGAAAAGATATATTTATGTAAATATGCAGGACAGCTTGACTAATTATACTGCTGATTTTTTTTCTTTTTTTTGTTGATTACTTATATTGGCTTAGGTTATTTTTTTATTCATTTTAATGAGAAAATCAATAAAACAGCAATGGAACAGCTTCAAAACAGGTTAGTAGGATGGTTACAACACTTAATACATTGCATATTGTTGTTTTCGTAGTAGTTATTCAAAGGACAAGATGTAGACATCTTTATCTTCTCTAAACAATATTAGTACAAACCTTTATTCTCAATGAGCTAAGAGAAAGTAGCTGTATTTCTATCCTAACTCTCTTGTGTATACATATATATTTTTCTTTTTTTTTTTTTTCAACAAAATGGTTCTTTCTTTACACTTTTGTGAAGTTAGTAACGCATGACACTGGTTTGCTAGTGACTCATAGCTAACCTTAACCAGACAGTATGTTCATCTCAGGAGTAAGGTAGCTTGTTTGCTTTAGGCACTGGGCCAAATCTCACCTACACATATTTGATCAATTTCCTAGCTTCGGGCTTCCAACATATCCCCCTTTTTCATTTTGTCTTGTCAGAGATGGGTGTTCCATTGCAATTAGAGAAGCTGTATTTGGAGAAGTCTTTAAAAGATCTTTTCATACTTGAAGACAGTCTACAGATTGTAGGTACTTCAGCAAAATAACCCAATACAGTCCAATAGCCCATCATAGTGGTGGGTTGTCAGCAGAACTGGCAGTTGTCAGAAGTTGTTAACCTGAGCTTTCATAGCTCAGCATATTAATATGGCATTATTTTTTAAACCTTGTGGCTATATTTTTCTGCTGGATGGTTAAGACCAAGTTAAGGCAAGACCTATATAACAAAAAATGTAACTTTTTAGTTACATTTCGACAGGGTCTAAATCTGACTCTGGAATCTTGTACAGCATCTTGCAGATCTTTTATCAGTGTCAAGCATCTGGATGAGTCATGGTCATTGCTTGACCAGTTTGCTCTCTGTAAAAGCCTGAGAGAATGTTTTCTCTCTAGGTGACTCTCCCTAGGCACACTGTACATCGTCAATCACTTTCCTCTATGGCCCTATAATCTCCTGGATCAGAAAATTTGGAACACCACTGGTTACAGGATGTCACAGCACAGGTTTTCTTATGCCCTGAGTCCTTACTGACTTTGAAGAGCTAGGGCCAAAATATTGGCTATCCTTGTAGCCCCTCTATTTCTCTAATTTTTGTTCTGCAAACTTTATTTTTTTTAATTAATTAATTTATTTATTTGTTTATTTATTTATTTCATGGCTGGCTCAGCCTGCCCTGGTGGTGGGGCTGGCGCAGCATGTGGTGCCGGGGATCGAACCGCAGTCCTTGCAGTTGCCTGAGCTTTCTTAAGCAGGCGCTTTAGACCACTGAACCATCTTGCCGGCCCCATAAATTTATTTTCTTAAACCTCATTTATTTGTTTGTGTTATTTATTTGTTGGCTCGGCCTGGGGGGTGGGGGGGGTGGCGCCGCGAATCATGTGGTGCCTGGGATCGAGCCGCAGTGGCCTAAACTTCCCGACGCACGTGCTTTAGACTGCTGAGCCATCTCACCAGCCCTTTCTTTTGTTTTAAAAAGAATACAAAATGATTTTTTAAAAAAATGTATTGGTGATTTCTACTGGTCTATTGAAAGGAGCAATTAATGTTTAATTTTTTTCTTTTTCTTTTTAATTTCTTATAACTTTTTAAATAAGTTCACGTGTTTATATCTGGTAATCTAAACAATTAATTTGAGGATAATATCATACAGTCATACAATTCAACAACCATTTTCGAATTCCTATTATTTTGTTTAGAGAAATTCTGTATTGTTTCTACTTTTTTCCACGACTTTGCGGTCTCTTTAAAAATAAAAAAGTGACCTGCTTTTGATTTTTTTTTGTACATAATGATCTGAAAGTCCAGGATGGTCTCTTATTCCATAAAGAGGCAAATACGGCTGTCAGCAGGATAAACAAGGAGCTTGTGCTTTTGTTGTGTGGATGATTGTAATTGCCAACAAGAGGCTTCTGAGTAAAAATAAACAAGCTTAAGAAAAGAAAGGAAAAATATTTCTACTCGGGATGTTCTTCTGACAGCCCTGTGGAACTCACTTAAGAAATTCAGACTTATACAAGCAGGTAATGTCTTTTTAGCCCTTGAGAAGCTTTAGGCTGAGCAGGGACTTTACAGTTGTGTGAATTAAGTTGGAAACAAGAAATAATTGTAACAGACACCTCCTGAATTTACTAAAGTTATACTTCAAGCAGTTCCTGTGAAAGAAATGCATTGGGGAGGACCATAGTTGTTTTTATTTTTCCTGTTGCAGTTAGAAAAGAAAGTGAGCACAGGGGCTGGGTGTTCAATCCCCGGGCCTGACCCAGGTCTGTGCTGGACCTGCCCCTAGGGTGTGCTGAGACAGCAATTGAGACTGGGCAGGGTGGCACGCACCTGTAATCCCCGCTCGTGGGAGGCCATACACAGGCGGATCACTACGAGTCTGATCTAGTAGTGAGACCCTGAACACCCTGTAGACCCTTCCCTAAAATACGAGAGAGAGAGAGAGAGAGAGAGAGAGAGAGAGAGAGAGAGAGAGAGAGAAGAAAAGGAAAGAAAAAAAAAAACAAGAGGAAAGTTGCTTTAGGGTCCCAAAAGGACCAGCCAACATGAGAAAATGGAAGACAAAGGCTCGAATTCATTTCATTTCAGCCCTGTCAGCTGAACTGCATTTTGGGGAGCAATTAGTTATGCAACACAATGTGTGTGTGTGTGTGTGTGTGTGTGTGTGTGTGTGTGTGTGTGTGTGTTTCTTAAGTTTTCCTGCTTAAAAAAAAATTACAAAAGCATCGGAACAAACCATACTTTCAGGAAACACAAAATGAAGCCCAAGTGACTAAATCTGGCTCGTGAAAGCCTGGCTTTGGGGCCGGTGAGACGGCTCAGTGGTCTAGAGCTCCTGCTTGGACAAGCTTGGGCAGCCACAGGGACTGCGGTTCAATCCCCGGCACCATATGCTGCGCCAGCGCCCCCCCCCCCCGCCCCCCAAGGCAGGCTGAGCCAGCCAGAACACGAATAAATAAATAAAGGAGGTTTAAAAAATAATAATAAAATAAAATAAACTTTAAAAAAAAAAAAGCCTGGCTTTGTCAATGCCTCCGAGAGGCAGCAGCCACGCCAGTGTTTGCTTTCAAGTAGCAGAAGAGGTTATAGTTTTGACTAAAAGCAAAGCAGAGTCCACAAAAGGCCTAGCATTCAGTAGGCAGGCCGTGCGTCTCACTTACGCACTGTTTTGAGAACAGGTGAGTTCTTTCAACCTCAACTCTAGATTGTGATTTAGTATTTCAGCACTACACATAGCCTCACTGTGGTAGAATTCACTTGCAGCAGAATTTGGAAATAAATCTCTAGATCTTATTACTGAAAGTCTCAGGATGATTTGGTTAAACCTTGAGCCCTCTCACTGCTGAGTGGCAGACCACTCTCAACACGGTGGTGTGCAGGAACAACGCTTTTCCTAGGACCCAGTGGGCTGGTTTTTTTGTTTCATTTTGTTTTTATCTGGTGAGAGTTGGGAGTTTAGCTGGGAAAACTTGTTTCTGGAAGCTGGAGACTCTATAACTGGCTTTCTGGCTGTTTGTGCTGCTTACGGCTGGTTCCTTGGCTGAGTACATCAACTGGAACAATGAGGTATGGACCTTCCATGGGGCTTGACTTTCTCCCAAGCACGGAGGTCTTGGGGTAGCTGGACTTTCAACAGAGCGTCATCATTTATGGCTTGGACTCAGGCAGTCTCAGGATCTTTCTTGTCACACTTTACTCAGAAAAGCAATTGTAATCTCACCTGAATTCAAGCGGAAGGGACACCGTTGGCATTTTGTAATGAGCTAATGATAAAGTTACTGTGTGGAAAGACTTGAGTGATGGGAGAGATTATTATTCTTATTACTTTGTGGTTCTTCTACATCACTGTCTTCTTAGACCAGGTCTTAGGAATGAACATTACCCATTTGCCTGAAGATTCCTCCTCTGCACAAGAAAGCAGATCAAATCTCTTGAACAAGGGGGGACTCTTGTATCTGTACTCTTCCAAAATTTAGATTCAAGAACACAAGCCACTGACCTTTGCAGTAATATTTCTCTCGGTGGCTGATACAGGGTATGAAATTAGTGCCCCTTGTTTAGCTTTATTTCTTGTCTACAAAAAATAACTGAATATTTGAACTTTTAAATAATACTATGTAAACATTTTCAACCCTTGTGTATATGAGTACTAAAAATCTCAAAATAAATCTAATGAAAGACAAGCAGCATCTTTATCAAGATCAAGAACACAAGCATTTGTTGAAAGATATTACACAAACCCTCTCAGCAAGGAGGTTAGCGTTTAGATGCAGTCAACGTAAGGACTTTTCTTAAATTGGTCTCTCAATTCAATGTACTCTGATCGAAATCCCAGCAGGCCTCTTTCTTTATTTTTATTTATTTATTTTTTTTTAAAATTTATTTGTTTGTTTGTTCATTTTATTTTACGGCTGGCTCAGCCTGCCTTGGTGTTGGGGCTGGCCCAGCATGTGGTGTCGGGGATTGAACCGCAGTCCCCGCAGTTGCCTGAGCTTTCCTAAGCAGGCGCTTCAGACCACTGAACCATCTCACCAGCCCTCTTTGTTTTTATTGTTGTTGTTTTTGGTATGTTTCAGAGTGGTTAACAGATATCGATGTACCACATCATTTTCCACTGGTTACATAGCAGTCTATGGGCCTCTTTCTTTGTATGACTTTTGTTATGCTTTATCTTGTTTTTGTTTGGGTAATCTTATTCCTCTTTGCTTGCATTAGTCACTGTATTTCTACTTGCCACTGACGATAAATTAACTCAAATGAGTTAATTTATCACCCATTTACCGTTTAATTCTGTCCTGTGAAAGAGACATTTTGAAATAAGCACAAGTAGCCTAAGAGAAGTAAACAGATGTGACTGTCCATCATTTTTCTAGACAAGAAATAACTGAGTTTAAAAGGAAAGTTCTAGGGGCCGGCAAGATGGTTCAGTGGTCTAAAGCGCCTGCTTAGGAAAGCCCAGGCAAATGTAGGGACTGCGGTTCAATCCCCGGCACCACATGCTGTGCCAGCCCCACCACCAGGGCAGGCTGAGCCAGCCATAAAATAAAGAAATAAACAAACAAACAAGCAAACAAATAAATAAAATTTAAAAAATTAAAAAAAAAAAAAAAAAGGAAAGTTCTAAAGGCCAGAGAGATGGCTCGGTGGTCTAAAGCACCTGCTTAGGAAAGTTTAGGCACCTATAGGGACCACGGTTCGATCCCCAGTACCACGTTGTGCCAGTCCTACCTCCAGGGCAGGCTGAACCACCTATAATATAAACAAATAAATAAGTAAATAAAAGCAAAGTTTTAATGGCTCCAGCTCAGTTTTATCAATTTCTCTCAGGTTGACGACAAATTAACTAAAGTTTTTCAAACTTACTTTCTTAAACTGGGCATGGTGGCGCAGGCCTGTAATCCCAGCTCTTGGGAGGCTGAGGCAGAAGTATTGGGTGAGAGTTTGAGACCAGCCTGGGCTACAAAAGTGAGCTAAAGGCCAGCCTGAACTGCATAAAGACCCTGTCTCAAAAAGACCAAAAAAAAAAAAATAAAATTTACTTTCTTCCAAGGCCAGTGAGGTCACTCAGCAGACTAAGCGCCAGTTTAGGCAAGCTCAGGGACTGGGATTTGATCCACAGCACCACATGCCCTGCTGGTCCCGGCCCTGGGCACGCTCAACTGGTGACCAAGTCCAGGGTGGTGGCACACGCCTGTAATCCCAGCCCTGAGTGGAAAAGTGGAAAACAGGAGAATCACTACAAGCCTGAGCTGTAAACACAATTTTAAAAAATTACTTTTTTCCAGTTCCCAATTATTCATCTTTCATTGATCCTTATTTTCCAGTTAATGATTGAGGGCCAGCTGTGAAAGGGGCGTTGTGATGCTTTAGGGATAAAATGAGAATTGTTGGCAACAAAGACAGGATTTCTGTCTCCATGAAAATAGTATCCTAAACTGAAAATGAAAAATAAATAGCTGAGCTGGGCGTGATGGCGCATGCCTGTAATCCCAGCACTTGGGAGGCTGAGGCAGGAGGATCCGTGTGAATTTGAGACCAACCTTGGCTACAAAAGTGAGTTCAGGCCAGTCTGAAGTGCATAGCAAGACCCTGTCTCAAAAAGACAAAAAATAAAATAAAATAAAATAGTTAACTGAGCACATTATATTTTTAATTGGCAAATACAATTGTACGTATTTATCATGTTGCTCAGAAATAAGAAAACATTCGAGAATGGTTAAGATAATTAATGTATGCACTTTTTCAAATCAATTTTTCTTTTCACAGTGGGACTGGGAATGCGTAAACTCTACTCAGCAATTTTGTGTGTGTGTGTGTGTGTGTGTGTGTGTGTGTAACTGGGGATTGAACTCAAGCCCTTGCACTTGCCAGGCAAGTGCTTATTCTACTGAACTATCTCCCCAGCCCCTACTCAGCAAATTTCAAGAATGGGATATATTATTATTAATTACATGCATCATCTTAAAACAACAAATCTCTTGGACTTATTCTTCTTGTCTACATGAAAATTTTTACCCTCTGACCAACAGCTCCACAATCTTTCCACCCTACCTCCAGCCTATGGTAATAAAAAATACTAATTTTAGATCATGGTAAATGGTATAATGGAGAACAAATGAATATTTGTCTGTTTGTTTTGTGTGCAAGGTCGCATTACACAGCTCAGACTTGTAGCGATCCTCCTGGTTTCTGCCTTCCTAGTGCTGAATTACAAGTGTGCACCACCACACCCAGAGTCCATCTCCAGCATAGCGTGCCAGCCCAGGCCAGTGTGGCATGTGGTGCCAGGGATCAAACCCTGGCCCCTGCACTTGCCTAAGCAAACACTTAGTCCACCAAGCTATACCACCAGCCCTGAGAGGAGACCGACACTGTTTAATCTTATTGGATACTAGAGCCAGGCATATAGCTCTGTGGCATAAGTGCCTGTCTGACAAGCACAAGGTCCTGAGTTCTATCCCTGGTACCACACACACACACACACACACGAAGACAAATAAAAAATATCTAAGCCTAAAATGTCGAAAAAAATAACTCAGCCTTCTTTAGGTTAGAGGGAATGATTTTTAAAAAGATGAATGTAATGATTTAAAGGAAAATGGAATAAAATTTTTCAGTTATGTGACTTGTAAATAAATGCCATTGCTGACTGGAAGAAACTCTCATACCTATCTGCAAGATAGTCTGGGCATGAAAACATCTGTGCTGATGCTGGCAGCTGTAGCAGGAGGCACACCTTCGGAAAAGGGGCTTTTTGTTTTATTTTTGCAGAACCGGGGATTGAACTCAGGACCTTGCGCTTGCCAGGCAGGCACTTGTGCCCCTGGGCTATCTCCCCGGCCCTGTTTTGTTTCATTTTTAGCTTTCTACAGACCCCAGAATTAGTAGCAGCAGAGTGTTCTCTGCCATCAACTTTCCAGAGACTGCAGCCTGGATCCCTTTATTCTTGAGAGGAGATTTCGGTGGCACTCCATGGCATCCACCGTAAACGCCAGCCAGAGAATTAAGTGTCTCAGGGGCGAGAAAGGAACAAACACTGCGTTCTGCCTGCAGCCTTCTCGGTGCGGGGACTTGGAGGACAGCGTGGCATCCTGGGCCACGCTGCTTCTCCCTGCGCCTCTTTCCCAAGACCCGGAGCAGCTGGAGGTTTTGCGGAGCTGCGCTGCGCGCCGCCCTCCACCAGCAGGGCCAAGGTCTGCGAGGGGGCGCGGGAGCTGCTGCGGCCCTCGCCGCCGCTCCTCACCTACCTCCAGGGTACAGGGCCAGCCCTTCGCTCCCCGACGACACACTGTGTGAACGCATTCTGTAGCCAAGGTTAACCTACAGCCCTACATAGGAAGAAAGTTCTAGAAGTGTGATTCTAGTTCCATGGAGTGGACGCTGCAAAAACTACTGCGTGTTCTTGTTCTTTCTCTCTCTCATAGATTCTATTATATTATACTAATAAAATTAGCCCTATATACATACATGCATATACGTAGTTAAATTCTTTTAACATTCTGAAGAATATTACCCTTATTTTACAGATAGAAAAATGAGAGACAAACAGACTGAATGCCTTGCCTAAGAAGCAAAACCAGTACCGATGTTTGGTTGGTCTAATTTTCATTGTACGCATTTATCCTGTGTGTGCACATGCATGTGGGGGCGGTACGAAGGATCGAACTTGGAACCTTGCGCTTAGGCTGCTGAGCTACCTCCCTGGTCCCTCAATGTACACATTTGATCTATTCTGCCAAAAGGCTTTCTCTTCCAAGTATTGTGGAAAGGCAGGCAGATTATTTGCTCGTAACTGCTTTTGCCAACACGGCACACGCTCACACATCCAGCGCCCGAGCGAAAGGCAGCAGTGCACCCTGCTGTGTGCCAGCGATGCTGACGGTTGCTGCCAGGATGCCTCTTCGTCCTCTGGCAGCTTATCCACCACTGCTGCCATAGAGAAACTGCAGCTTCACTTGTCCTCACCGTGCCTAGCCAGACTCAGGGCACAGACACTTGTATCCATTACTACCAACCATATGCGAAATCCAGCTTAAAACAGGAGGCCTCTCTTAATAGGTCTGCTAGGTGCTACTATCTTGTGACCACCGAGGCGGGTCATGTGTGTGATGGGTGGAAACAGAATCGGGGGAGAGAAGAGGAGTGCCTGGAACACTTCGGTGTGCTTCTGTCACTTGCAACTGCTGGTTTCCGTCTGTTGTCGCCTTTTTTTTTTTTTTTTTAATTTTTATTTATTTATTTATTTGCTTGTTGTGTTTGTTTCTTTATTTATTTATTTTGTGGCTGGCTCAGCCTGCCCTGGTGGTGGCGCTGGCGCAGCATGTGGTGCCGGGGATCGAACTGCAGTCCCTGCAGTTGCCTGAGCCTTCCTACGCAGGCGCTTTAGACCACTGAACCATCTCGCCGGCCCCATGTTGTCGCCTTTTTCTACAAGCCAGAAAACACTCTGCCCACAGCAGAGAAAAGTCTGGAGTAGCAGAAGTAATCAGCTGGGAGCACTGCTCAGCCAACGCTCGGTGAGAGACGGTAGGTCCCTCACCTGCAGCTGGAATGGAACCGTGACAGGGGGTTTCACATGATTTTCTAGAATTTTCTTGTGGGATTAAGCTTCGGTCACTCATAGCGTTCACTTGCTTGATGACTGGCTTCACTGCAGCCCCACCCGTGTTCCTCCACCACTTCCTAAACAGAGCGTACTTGGGTCGTTCATTTGGCACCTGCTTTTGTGAAGATATAAACTAAGCTAAAGAGAGGAAAAACATGGAAGGAAGATGCAACAATCGGACACAGGGAAATTAACCAGGGTAGGTAGAGAACTATGGGGAAGTTGGATGGAAAAAGAAAACTGGAATGGATGGAGAAACTTTAGATTCTAAGGAACAAAGAGGAGGTTGTAATCTCACCTGAAAATAAAACTGTTGGTGGAGGATCTTTCACAGATGTGTGTATAGATGATATTCCTCATTTAACCATGTTGGGTCTATTTGGCTCAGGATACAGATATACTCTTGGTTAGAATCCTGAAGACTCCCAGTCCATTTCATTTTTTAACCTTTTAATTAATCAATGTATCTATTTTCAGATAGGGTATTGCTATATAGTTCAGGCTGAACTTAAACTATATTATATAGCCCACGTTGACCTCAAACTTGTAGAGATCTTCATGCCTCAGCCTCCCAGGTACAGGCATTACAGAAGTACATCACCACACCAGGCACCCACTCTACTTTATTTTTTTTAAGTTTATTTTATTTTCTTCAAGCACATTACATATTTATTTGTGTTATGGCCGGCTCAGCCTTCCCTGGGGGTGGGGGGGCGGCACAGCATGTGGTACCTGGGATCCAGCCGTGGTCCCTGCGCGGTGGCCTAAATTTCCCGCCGCAACCGCTAAGCCATCTCACCAGCCCCACCCACTCTACTTTAAAACCAACCTTAATTGATGCAGGAGAGCTTTGATTAAGAAAAGTGTACTTGGGGGCCGGCGAGATGGTTCAGTGGTCTAAAGCACCTGCTTGGAGGGCTCAGGCGACTGCGGGGACTGCAGTTCGATCCCCGGCACCACATGCTGTGCCAGCGCCACCACCAGGGCAGGCTGGGCCAGCCACAAAATAAATAAAAAATAAAGAAACAAACAAACACAACAAGCAAACAAACAAATAAATAAATAAAAATTAAAAAAAAAAAAAAAAAAGAAAAGTGTACTTTCATAAGCGCATCAGCTATGAGTTCCTTCCAGGTCTGATGTTTCCTTCTTCTCTGCTTCCCATTTTCAAGTCCAGAAATAAGAAGAGATTTTTCTCATTTTGGCCTATCTTTTCTCTTTTTGGATTTCAAAAAGTCAAAAGGAGTGCCAGATTTGTGATACTCTTATGAGTTGGCATTTTTCAAAGTGGAGTAAAAAAATTCAGGTTAAATACACTGAAAGCCAATTTTGTATTAAATTTTTAATGGAGTGGCTCAGAGAATAATTACCAAACATCTGCAGCATAATTTCATGAGTGAATAAACCTCGAGTTTAATACAATAACTGTTCCTGCTGGAGGCCTCCCCTGGGAGCACATCTGGATTTTGTCTGGCTTTCTCCTTCCCCAGTGGACCCCTAAGGCTTTCTCACCTGGCGATGTGTTCTTCTGGTTTGTTTGTTCCCTTGTTTTCCTTACTCAGTTGGATTTGTCCTGCTGTAGAAGAATTGTGTTTTTACAGTCACAACGGGTAACTATATTAAAGTAAAGCCACCTACCTAGAATATTTCAGAAGACAAATCAATGGCAAAAAAAAAAAAAAAAAAAACAACAAACTTGATCCTACTGGGAAATAAAACGGTTATCTATCGAACAATTACTTTTCAGACAAGTTATCTAGATATTATTTTCTCTGTATATTTTTGCAAAATATCTGGGCAGATTGAAACACTGCTATTGTGTAAATGACAGTAGCAAGGTAGAAAATGGCAGGCTTTAAAAACAGTGATTTTTACCTGCAGGGAACATCAAACCACCTACTGTCAGATTCCTGTTGTTTATAATCATAAATTCATAAAAAGAATAAAAATCCAAATAGCCATGAAATAAGTACAAGGCTAATCAGCAATCTACCTCCCAGAACACAATTAACATTTTCTTCATTAATGAGTTATTTTAAATAGGTAGGGTACAACCTATTTTGAAGTTGGGTTACATTAGTGGGCATTGAACAGAGACCAGGCTATTGCTTTGTCCCAGCATTTTATTTTTTTAAATTAAATTTAATTTTTTTTAAACCTCATTTATTTATTTGTGTTATGGCCGGCTCAGCCTGCCCTGGGTGGGGCAGACGCAGCATGTGGTGCCCAGGATCAAGCAGTGGTGCCTGCAGCTGCCTAAGTTTGCCTAAGCAGGTGCTTTAGACCGCTGAGCCATCTCGCCGGCCCTGTTCCAGTATTTTAAATCATTTTTATTTCCGTACCTGTAACTCCGCTCTTTGGTGCGGCTACAATTCAATACCAATAGATTCAAGGGTACTATTCCCACTTCTATGATTTTTATACTCTCTCTGCTTATACTTAATATTTTCTAGTGAAATCTCCTTTAAAGCTTGTTATATTTGTTTAGAAGAAAAATAGAAACACTATCATGAGTAATTTCATTTCTCTAATCTTAAAAAGTATATGAGTAAATATTAAAAGCAAATTTGGCCTCTGAATCCTCTCAGTTCATCTCCTAAACCATGTTAGAAAAATATTATTACAGGGAAATGTTTCCACGGATCCTATTCTGAAGCTATCGACAGTGCTATCTATGGAATAGGTCTGTGTGACGACGTAGCAGTTATCTATATCCAAAATCCTCTAAGAGATTTTTTTCATACCAAGTCTTTTCCAATTTTAGTGAAATAAAAGTAGAAATCAACAGCAAAAGGAAAATTCACTCATGCTCAAAAATTAACATACTATTGAAAAATTAGCAAATCAAATAATATAGAAAGAAAAATTTAAAAAACACTTTGGAACAAATGCAAAACAAAGAAAATCCCGCATATTTTAAGCATGGAAAGCAGCAAAAACAGTATCAAGAATGAATTTCAGGGGCCGGCGAGATGGTTCAGTGGTCTAAAGCGCCTGCTTGGGAGGGCTCAGGCAACTGCGGGGACTGCAGTTCGATCCCCGGCACCACATGCTGCGCCAGCGCCACCACCAGGGCAGGCTGAGCCAGCCACAAAATGAATGGATAAAGAAACAAACAAACACAACAAGCAAACAAATGAATAAATAAATAAAATTTAAAAAAAAAAAAAAAAAGAATGAATTTCAGAGAAAAAGTTGCACGCACTAAAACAAAACAAAACAAAGATATATCAAGAAAATAGAGAAAAAATAAAGTTCAAAATTAACAGAAGGAAAAAATAGAATAAAGATGAAGGTCGAATAAAATAGCAAATAAAGTAACTGAATGGAACGGATAGCTTGTTTTTGTTTTGCTCCTGTTATTTTCTTACGACAGGACCTTGCTATGTAGCTTAGACTGGCCTCACACTGATGACGGTCTGGAGCCAGCCCACGCGCTGGAACTACAGCTATGCACCATCAAAGCGGGCTGGAGAAGGGGGGTTTTGAAGAGATGAAATTAACATTGATGCTGTACTAGCTAAAGCTGATGCCACAGAATAAAAACAATACATAATGCACTTCTAGAAGTATGCTGTCTTGGAGTTCTGAGAAACAGAACCAAATGGATCTGCCTATCCATCTGTCTGTCTCTGTTGTCTATTTAATACGCAGATAAAAGAGAGGAAATATTAGAATAATTGGTTTGTGAGATTCTGGAGGTAAGAAATCTAAAAACAGGACATTTACTAACTCCAGACCCTGAATTCCAACAGTGGTGATGCAGTACAAGTCTTAAAGCCCCAAAACTAATGAAGATGGTAGTCTCATTTTTAGACCCAGAGTACAGGGGTCAGAAAGCCTCAAATTCTGCTGTCCAGAGGAGGAAGACAGAGGTCCTCCTTCTCCAGGGTCATGGGGGATGATGCTGCCTGTTTTATCGCCTTTGGGGCCCTGTTTATGTAGGCAGGGCCGCCAGTACTATCTGAATGAATCTCCTCCCCACACACTCAAGCAACTCAGAAGTCGATCTCTGTGAGCGCTCTCACTGATGCCTACACATAATACGTTATCAGTTTTCTAGGTTTTTCTTAATCCAGTCATCTTGACACTTAAAATTAACTAACACAGCACAATGTTCCAAGATTAAATCATGAAGAAATAGAATGTCTGAACAGCTATAACTGGAAAGGAGAGAAAGTCAGTCATCGGAAACCTCCCTATGAAAAAGCTTAGGAACAGATGGTGTCAGTGATAAATTCTAGCAAACGTTTAGAAAACAATTATCACTCAGTCCTGCTTATGCTATTCCAAAAAACTGCAGGAAAGCGAACATGTCCAAAATTATGAGGCTGCATTATTCTGATATCAAAGTAAAAAGTAGATATCATAAGAATATATTGCTGATAAATATAGGTGCTAAAATCCTTACCGAAATACTAGAAAACCAAATTATTACATTAAAAGAAATTTACATCCAGGCCAAATAGGATTTATTCCTGGAATAAAAAATATGTTAAGCCAGGCATGGTGGTGCACGCCTGTAATCCCAGCACTTGGGAGGATGAGGCAGGAGGATCAGAGCGAGTTCGAGACCAGCCTGGGCTACAAAAGTGAGTTCAAGGCCAGCCTGAACTGCATAGTGAGACCCTGTCTCAAAAAGACAAAAAAAAGGTATTTTAAGATATAAAGATCAATCAATGTAATATACTATATTAATAGAATAAAAGGATTGAGCCACACAAATATCGCATAGGTGCAGAGTAAACATTTGATAAAATTCATTAAATTTTTATGAAAGCTCTCAACAGAGTAGAAATGGAAGAAAATTGCTCAGTATAATTAAGGTCATATTTATGAATAATATCATAGTTAATGATGAAAAATTTCTAAGCTTAGAAATCTGGCAAGAATGCCCACTCAACCACTCCTTCACAGTACTGAACATGTCAAAGTAATTATTCAGGAAAAAAGAGAAATAAGAAGTACCCATATCAAAAATTAGTTATCTTGGGCCAGCCAAATAGCTCAGTGGATTAAAGCATGTGCAAGCCGCAACAGGAGCCGGGAGTTCAATCACTGGGCGTGGTAGCGTGAGCCTGTAATCCCAGTTCTTGGGAGGCTGTAAACAGGCGCATCACTATGAGTCGGATCTAGTAGTGAGACCTGAACACCCTATAGACCCTTCCCTAAAATACACACACACACACACACACACACACACACACACACACACTAGTTATCTCTGTTTACAGATTATGATATTAAATGGAGAAGACCCTAAAGAGTCTATATGAAAGCTATTAGAACTAATAAATGAATTCAGTACAGCTTCAAGATATGAAACAACACACAAAAGTCAGCTATATTTCTCTATACTAATTATTAGATTTCAGAAAGGAAAGTGATGAAAGTAATATAATTTATAACGGCACCAAAAATAAAATAATATATAGATACAGATATAGATATTGATATATGAAAATACTTGAGAGGTGAAGAAGTTGTATGTGGAAAGACTATACAACATTGATGGAAGGACCAGTGAGACAGCTCAGCAGACTAAGTGCCTGCTTAGGCAAGCACAGGGACCAGGGTTGGATCCCGGGCACCACATGCCAGACTTGCCCCACCCCTGGGCGCGCTGAGCCGGCTACCGCATCCGGGCATGGTAGCGCGTGCCTGTGACCCCAGCACTGGAGAGGCTGAATGCAGGAGGATCACCAGGAGTTTGAGAGCTCCATAGTGAGACCCTGCACAAAACACCAAGAAAAACAAACAAACAAAAAAAAATGATGGAAGAAATGAGGCAAAACTAAAACAAATGAAAACTATCCATCCTGGGCCTGGAGAGATAGCTCAGGGGCACGAGTGCCTGCCTGACAAGTGCAAGGTCCTGAGTTCTATCCCTGGTTCTGAAAAAAAAAAAAAAGAGAGAAATGAAAAAAAGAAAAACTATCCATCCTACATTCTCAGACTGGAAGATTTAGTATAGTGTTGTGTTTTTTTTTTCTTTCAGATAGGTTTTTGGTACATAGTTCAGGAAGGCCGTGAACTCATCGTGAACTCACCGTGTACCCCAGGCTGGTCTCAGACTTTCCCAACAGTTGCTCATTGCTGGTACAAGTTAGTGAAGAACTGCCAGAGAGCCTGTTGTTAGCCCAGCTGCGCCCCAGACTGATGATGCAGCACTTGTGCAACCTGGAGTTTAGGATGCTGTTATGGTTTATGGCTAGTTGTCCCTCCAAAGCCTCATGCAATCATGGGGCAGGGACTTCTAGAGTATGAGACATGAGTCATGATCCACTGGGATTATGCGTTTTAGTACTGATGGAGTATAATTGGTTCCTCCCTGGAGCATGACCTGGGCCTGCCTAGGATATGATTGGCTCCTCCCTAGAGCAGGATCAAGGGCCCATCCTGGGGTATGATTGGTTCTACCCTAGGGCTCACGTCAGAGCGACTGAGCACAAAGAGACTTTTTAAAGGGCTGTTGCTCTCTGCTCCCCTGGTTGTTCTGCCGCCATGAACTGGATGCTCTCTGCCCTGTTCCACTCAGCCTCGGGCCAGCCAAATATGGACTGAAACCTCCAGCAACTGTGAGCTAAATAAACCTTTCCTTCGTTCATTTTGAGTGTCGGTATTTGTCCCAGCAACAAGTAAAAGTAACTAAGACAGATGCCTTGTGACCTCTTATTTCAGATCTCCACGATACTTTGCACAGCTTTCTCACTCACTTGGGGGAAAATAGCTGTGGGTAGCTTGGTGGCCTGCCTGAGTCACCACCTACCTCAGTTCACTCCTTTTGGTGCTCAGAGTCTCATCTGTACTATTTATTTTTTAATTTTACTTATTTATTTTTTTTAATGGCCGGCTCAGCCTGCCCTGGCACAGCATGTGGTGCGGGGGATAGAACCGCGGTCCCTGCAGTTGCCTAAACAGGTGCTTTATACCGCTGAGCGATCTCACCGACCCTGTGCTATTTCTTTAGATGGGTCATTTCTTTCTTAGGTTGCTATATTCATCAGGGTCATCATCTCATCTGATCTTACCACTAGCTGTTCTGCTGTCATGTGACTGGCTGTTGTCTTGTCATGTGATTGGCTGCCTCTTTTTTTTTATCAGCACATAAGTTCCACCCGTATTTGTGGATTGTTTTCCTTTTTTTTTTTTATTTAATTTTTTTTTATTATTTATTTGTTTGCTTGTTGTGTTTGTTTGTTTCTTTATTTATTCATTTTGTGGCTGGCTCAGCCTGCCCTGGCGGTGGCGCTGGCGCAGCATGTGGTGCCGGGCGGGGATCGAACTGCAGTCTCCGCAGTTGCCTGAGCCCTCCTAAGCAGGCGCTTTAGACCACTGAACCATCTCGCCGGCCCCTTTTTTTTTTTAAAT
>PVKN010006241.1:0-28932 GCA_004027915.1 Capromys pilorides
CAGCAGCAGGTGCAAATTGAGGAGGTCCGGGCAGGGCCCTGCGAGCAAGGTAGACTTGGGAGCAGCTGTGTGAGCTGCTGGGCACCAGGCTCCAAGGAGTCATCCCTGAGTGACTGGCCTTCTTTTTTAAAGCTGAATGCGGCTCAGGAGGCTCTGGCTCTGGGGAGGAAGGCGAGTGTGAACGGGACCTATGCCAGCAACGTGGTGGCATCTGGGATGAGGACTCAGAAGATGGGCCATGTGTCTGTGACTTCAGCTGCCAGAGTGTGCTGAGGAGCCCGGTAAGCACTCCACACCAAATTACAAGTGGGAGCCAGGAAAGTACTGAGGCTGCCACACTGACCCCCACCACTTCCAGGTGTGCGGCTCAGATGGGGTTACCTATGGCACTGAGTGTGATCTGAAGAAGGCCAGGTGTGAATCACAACAAGAACTGTATGTCGCAGCTCAGGGAGCCTGCCGCAGTGAGTGGGCCCTGCACTGGGAGTGCCTGGACACATGGGGACATGTGCTTGTGCATTGTATAGTGGCTTATGTGTGTGAGTGTGCATGGGCTGCGGACACGTGCCGTGTTAGCTGCACTATTAGTGCATTCCGCGTTGTGCATTTGTAGTGTGTCTGTTGGCAGGTGCACAGTGTTACCATGTGCTAGGCCAGCCCTTGTTGGAGGCAGCAGGAACATGGGCAGGGCCCCTTTTTGTACTTGTGGGTGGAGAATGACAATGATCTGGTATAGGTATAACATCTCTTGTAAGTTGATGTACACACAAGTCTTCATGAACATGCTTGTGCATGGCTGCACAGGTATGTATAAATGTGAGTGGCTTAGGAATTTCATACATGAGTGTACATGTACAATGTGTGATCAGAGCATATAATGAATATTTAAAATGTATTACAACAGAAGACACATTGTCATGAATCTCCCTCAAAGTACTTCTTATTCAAAACACACACATCCTATCTTTCTTGCTACTTTCTGAAGCAGTTTTGGAAATCCTCTGTGAATGGACTTTGTAAGGTGTGATTCAAAATAAAATGAATAAGGCTGGCCAGATAGCTCAGTGGATTAAAGTGCTTGCTTAGGCAGACACAGGGGCTGGGGATTCAATGCCAGGCCTACAGTGCTGGACCCGCCCCACCGGAGGGCTGAGACAGGGATTGAGACTGGGCATGATGGTGCGCACCTGTAATCCCAGCGTTTGGGAGGCTGTAAGCAGGAGGATAACTATGAGTTCTGCCTATGTAGTGAGACCCTATAGACCCTGAAGACCCTATACTAAAATACATTTTTTAAAAAAATTTTTATTTATTTGTTTGCTTATTGTGTTTGTTTGTTTCTTTATTTATTTTGTGGCTGGCTCAGCCTGCCCTGGTGGTGGGGCTGGCGCAGCATGTGGTGCCGGGGATCGAACCGCAGTCCCTGCAGTTGCCTGAGCTTTCCTAAGCAGGCGCTTTAGACCACTGAATCATCTCGCCGGCCCCCACTAAAATACATTTTTAAAAAAACCCAAAATACAGTCAGTACAGCTACCAGTGCTAGTTACTAGAGAGCCAGGCTTGAAAAAATACTGTAGTGTATCCTTATTCATAGATATGGCCCCGTGTGACTTCCTGCTCTTCGCCAAAGTCAAATAACTATGAAAAGTAAAGGTTTCAAATCAATTCATGACATTGAGGCATCCAGGATAGCACAACTAAAGATAACTTACAAAATAAGATTTTTTAGGACTGGTTCAGAGAGTAGCAGAGGGATCAGGGATATATATCGGCAGCACAGTGCCTACCTGGCAAGCTGCAGGTCCTGAGTTCGATTCCCGGTAACAAAAAAGAGAAAAAAGAAAGACAGTAGCTATAACAGTGGGCTAAGATTGACTAAAGCAAGGGAGAGTATTTTGAGGGGAAATTAACAGCCGTGTGTCTTACTGTAACAATTTTTTTAGAAACATTTACAACATGTATTTGTCTCATTCACACATCTGCATGTATGTGTGTGCTAGTTTGTCTATGTGTAAGTGGCCCTTGTGTGTTTTGTGTTTTCTGGGTCCTGCATTCACAAATGTGCCCTTGTATTTGATATGGTAACCCCAGCTCAGAACCCCAGGCCCTAGTGGTGGTGGGGTCAGGAGGGCTGAGTGGTGATGATATGGGGAGGTTGAGGCAGAGTAGCCAGTCCCAGAGCATATGGTCAGCACTACATGAAGTATGGACCTTCTGCCTTCCAACAGATCCCACGATGGCACCTCTGCCACCTGTTATTCTCCCACACTGTGCCCAGACCCCCTATGGCTGCTGCCAAGACAATGTTACCACTGCCCAGGGTGTGGGCCTTGCTGGCTGCCCAAGTGAGTAGCAAGCCAGTCCTAAGCCCTCGCCTGGTGGAGCGATGCAGTCACTGCAACCTGTACTCCCTCTTCTTGCAGGCACATGCCAGTGCAACCCACATGGCTCCTACGGTGGTACCTGTGACCCAGCCACAGGGCAGTGCTCCTGCCTACCAGGTGTGGGGGGCCTCAAGTGCGACCGCTGTGAGCCTGGCTTCTGGAACTTCCGTGGCATTGTCACTGACAACCTGAGTGGCTGCACTCGTGAGTGATGGCCCCTGCTGGCCTGGCATCTACCCAGTGTGTCTCTGAAGCAGGTGGGAAGCCTGCACAGGTGCAGACATCAGACTCTTCCCTCTCCCAGCCTGCAGCTGTGACCCACGGGGTGCTGTGCGGGATGATTGTGAGCAGATGACTGGACTGTGCTCCTGCAAGCCAGGCGTGGCTGGGCCCAAATGTGGGCAGTGTCCGGAAGGCCAAGTCCTGGTCCCTGCTGGTTGTGAAGCAGGTGAGGGCGAGGGCCAGTGGTGAGATGGAGCTCTGTGTGCAGGCGACAGCTTGAGCTAGGGGGTCTCCTTTGTCTGCCCCAGGCTCCTTGGTGCCCAAGACCTGTGTGGAGATGCACTGTGAGTTTGGAGCCTCCTGTGTAGAGGAAGCTGGATCTGCCCACTGTGTGTGCCCAACCTTCACATGCCCAGAGGCCAATGCCACTAAGGTGAGGTCAGAGCATGTGGAGGGAGGTTGGCTGAGGGAGGATTTGCCTGAGCATTCCTACCCTGTGCCCCAGGTCTGTGGGTCAGATGGTATCACATATGGCAGTGAGTGCCAGCTGAAGACTATCGCCTGCCGCCAGGGCCTGGACATCTCCACCCAGAGTCTTGGCCCATGCCAGGGTATAGTCTTCAAGCCACCACCCAGAACTGATCAGGAAGGGCTCCCTGCCCTGCCTCCAGGCCCTAACTGCCCTCTCCTTGCAGACGCTGTTGCTCTTGGCGCACACCTGACCACTGTATCTGTGAGCCCCCTGGAGCATGGCCTGAGCAAAGTACAGCCATCCCCCCCCAGTGCCCTTCCCCTGGCACCCAGCAGTGTCCCCCACAGCCAGGCCACTCCTCCACCCTTGTCACGACCTCAGACCACATCCAGCGTCCCCAGGCCCACGGCCAGGCCTGTGCTCACTGTGCCCCCCTCAGCAACCTCCATCACCACCAGCCTCGCCACATCGGCCTTTGGTGAATCCGGCAGCACTGATGGGAGTGGTGATGAGGAGCTCAGCGGAGACCAGGAGGCCAGTGGGGGTGGCTCTGGGGGTGAGTAGGGGCTCTGGGTCCTGGCAACCAGTCCAGAGTGAGCAGGAGTGGTGGGGCAGGGGGCGCAGGTCAGAGGATGAGTCCCGGGACTGGGGCGTACAACCCAGAGAAGCTGCCCCCTGGGGCTGAGCTTAGATGCTGTTTCCCTAGGCCTTGAGCTCCCCATGGGCAACAGCTTGGTGACCCCTGGGCCACCCATGGAGAGGGCTTCCTGCTACAACTCCCCTTTGGGCTGCTGTTCAGATGGGAAGACACCCTTGCTGGACGCTGAGAGCTCCAACTGCCCTGGTAAGTTGGAGGCGGGACAAAGCTTGAGGAACAGCTTGAACACACCAGTTGCTGTCCTCACCCCCTCAGCAGCAGGTCGGTACTGGATTTGTGGCATCAGCACATGCGTGTAGGGATGCAACGCACCCATGCACATGTGTGATCTAAGCCCCCAAACTCATGTGCGTGCCAGGACCCTTGCCTAACAGTCTCTCTCCTTGCAAGCCAACCTGGGGCACCAGTTCCGAGGAGTCCACCTGGTAACTGACGCCAGCCTTGCCCTGGGGCCCTCACTAACCTCATGACCATTTGACTAACACCCACATGCCCTGTGCTCCAAGTGGCTTGCCATGGGTGCCTGTGCCATGGCTGGCCCAGGAGGATAGGTTAGTGCCAGGCAGGGCCTCACTGCCCCTCCTCTACAGCCACCAAGGCGTTCCAAGGCGTGTTGGAGCTAGAAGGGGTCGAGGGGCAGGAGCTGTTCTACACCCCCGAGATGGCTGACCCTAAGTCGGAGCTATTTGGGGAAACGGCCCGGAGCATCGAGAGCTCAGTGAGTGTGAGGCCACTCCTGTGACAGAACCACAGGGGTGTCAGGGCAGGTACCTGACAACCCAGGGCCAGTTGCGGCTGGGCTTGAGTAATGCCCCATGTCCCCGTCCTTTTTCTACCGGCAGCTGGATGACCTGTTCCGCAACTCAGATGTCAAGAAAGACTTTTGGAGTGTCCACCTGCGGGGCCTGGGGCCTGGCAGATTGGTCCGAGCCATTGTGGATGTGCATTTTGACCCCAGTGAGTGCTTTAGCCCAGGTCTCTCCCAGGAGACAGCGGGGAGTGGGGGCACAGGGGCCAAGCCATGCTCGGTGTCCCCTCTGCCTCAGGCACAGCCTTCAGGGCTCCCGATGTGGGCCAGGCCCTGCTCCGGCAGATTCAGGCATCCAGGCGCCGCACGCTAGTGGTGAGGAGGCCTCTGCAGGAACATGTGAGATTCATGGACTTTGGTGAGCGCCCTGAGGTCCAGGAGGGGTCGGTCCCCTTTCCCAGTGCCCTGTCCCTCCTGGCCCTGACAGCTACCTACCCTGCAGACTGGTTTCCAGCCTTCTTCACAGGAGCCACCACAGGAGCTACAGCTGCAGGGGCCACGGCCAGAGCTACCACCACAGGGCAACTGCCCTTTGCTGTGACCCCTCGGACCTATCCCAGTCACACCAGCCGACCTGCTGGCAAGACCACAGTACCCCCTACCACACGCCGGCCATCCACCACAGCCCCCAGCCGCGTGGCGGGACACCACCCTTTTCCCCTAGCCCCCCAGCAGCCTCTGAGGCCTTGTGCCTCCCAGCCCTGCCTCCACGGGGGCACCTGCCAGGACCAGGACTCTGGCCAAGACTTCACTTGCAGCTGCCCAGTGGGCAGGGGTGGCACCATCTGTGAGCAGGGTGAGAGTGGGTAGTGCAGGGGATGGGTATGCCATGTTAGTGGGGGCACCTGGGCGGTAGTGCCGCATGGTGCGCTCTCTAGCTAGCTTCGGTGCCTCCTGCAGTGCTGCGCCCCTCTGTGCCTGCCTTCGGAGGCCACTCCTTCCTGGCCTTCCCAACCCTCCGTGCCTACCACACACTGCGCCTGGCACTAGAATTCCGGACTCTGGAGCTGCAGGGACTGCTGCTCTACAATGGAAACAACCACGGCAAAGATTTCCTGGCGCTGGCTCTACACGGTGGGCGGGTACAGTTCAGGTAGGCTAGGTGGGGGGTCCACCAGCTCATGGGGGTGGGGACTGGGTGGGCAGAGTGATGGTGTGGGTGGGGCAGGGTGGACTAGGCAGGGTCTTTTGTAGCCGAGGGGGTGGGCAGTGTGATGGTATGGGTGGGGCCACGTCACCTGCGTTTGCAAGGGTGGGGCCAGGCCTGTCCTGGTGAAGCTGGGGTGGAGGCAGCCGTAGGATGAGCTGGATCGTCTCGAGTCCCTGCTCCTATCCTAGGTTTGACACAGGTTCTGGGCCAGCAGTGCTGACCAGCTCCGTGCTTGTGGAGCTGGGCCGGTGGCACCGCCTAGAACTGTCAAGGCACTGGCGCCAAGGCACACTCTCTGTGGATGGTGAGAGTCCTGTTGTGGGCGAGAGCCCCAGTGGCACAGATGGCCTTAACCTGGACACGGACCTGTTTGTGGGTGGCATCCCAGAGGACCAGGCTGCTGTGTGAGCAGAAATAGGATGGAACAGCTTTGAGGGACCAAGGCCCCGACACGTTGACCTCCACTTCCATGCTGACCTCTGACTCTGTGGCCCAAGCTACTCTCTGCATGCTAACTAGGCGTGGATGGTGGCTGTGATCCTGACCTTGACCCTAGGACATAACCCATCCTGCCCCTGTCCTATTTGTGATGGCATCCCAGTTCTACTGACCCTGACCTTTAGTCTTGATGTTTAACCCTCATTCCCAGCTTCTGACTACTGTTTATGGGACTGGCTACCTTGTGAGCAACTGGAAATGGGGGGGTGGCCTTAACCCCAGCCCATGGGATACCCGGAGTTCTAGTGGGCTGTGAACGAGGGTACCTCTGCCTCTGACCCCTGACCCTATTCTCGTACCAGGGTGCTTGAGCGGACCTCTGTTGGAGTTGGCCTCAGGGGCTGCATCCGCTTGCTGGATATCAACAACCAGCGGCTAGAGCTGGGCAGCTGGCAGGGGGCTGCCTCCCAGAGCTCTGGTGTGGGCGAGTGTGGGAATGACCCCTGCATGCCCAACCCCTGCAGCAGTGGAGTGCCATGCCAAGTGCTCGAGGCTGGCATGTTCCGCTGTCAATGCCCGCCCGGCCGTTTTGGTAAGAGTAGATTTGGGCCAGGTGCTGGGATGGGAAAACAGTGTCTTGGCACAGTCTTACACCTTTAGAGACCCCATCATTCTCTCTCTAGGTCCAACCTGTGCCAGTGAGAAGAACCCTTGCCAGCCAAATCCCTGCCATGGAGCAGCCCCTTGCCATGTGCTACCTGAGGGAGGCCCTAAGTGCGAGTGCCCCCTTGGGCGTGGGGGTGCCCTCTGCCACATAGGTAGGGGCCACGGCAGGCAGTGTGAGCTATTAGGGTCAAATCTTTGGGTTGAGTTACGGCTCAGTTTTTTCAGTCCCATGGGAGTTGGGACTTAAGACTGGTCGCAGACTTGCATTAGGCGCAGGGGTATGAGGCAGTGGGGGTGCAGGAGACCTCAGTGTCAGCACTTGCCTCCCTGAGACATCCCCCTAACCTGGTTCTCCCTAGTCTTGGAGAGGGACCATGGCTCCCAGCCCTTCATGGCTGATTTCAGCGGCTTCTCCTACCTGGAGTTGAAAGGCCTACACACCTTTGAACGAGACGTGGGGTCAGTAGGTACAGGGGAGGGGGCTCCAGGGAGGGGCTACATGGAGCCTGTTGGGGAGGGGACAGTGGGACACCCCCACAACCCTGTGACTCCAGGGAGAAGATGGCATTGGAGGTTGTGTTCCTGGCCCGTGGCCCCAGTGGCTTGCTCCTCTACAATGGGCAGAAGACAGACGGCAGAGGGGACTTCGTGTCACTGGCACTGCGTGACTGGCTTCTAGAATTCCGTTATGACCTGGGCAAGGGGGCTGCGGTCATCAGGTGGGCAGCGGTGGGCAGGCTGCAGATGCTAGACTAACCCTGGTGGAGACATTACTAGGGCACATGGTGACATCACTGCCCTGGGCAGAGCCGAGAACCTGGCTCACAGTGCTGTCCCCGTAGGAGCAAGGAGCCAATAGCCATGGGTACCTGGACAAAGGTCTCACTGGAGCGAAATGGCCGCAAGGGTGCAATGCGCGTGGGTGACAGGCCCCGTGTGCTGGGGGAGTCCCCGGTGAGTGCCTTGGGAGCGTGGAGGGGCCACGACCTCTGCCCACCCTGCCTGGCACCCTTGCACCCAGGGGCTGGACACGCCCTAACCAGCTCTCATGATACTGTTTTCTCTTGTCTGTCCTGGGCCTCCGTCTGTCTTCTCTCTGCCCTCACTGCTCTTGTTCTGCACCCCCACCCGCTCTCCGGATGTCAGAAATCCCGCAAGGTACTGTCTGCCTCTTACCCGCCATTGTCTCCTTACCCACCTAGAGTAGCCCCTTCCCGCTAACTCCTGCGTCTTCATCTCTCTATAACTGCCGCCGCCGCCTCCTATGGAGTGGGTCCAGCCGCAGGCACCCTGATGTGCACTTGGGCTGTCCCTGCCCACTGGACCCCATACAGCCCCTCACCCAGTGCCTCCTACAGGTGCCACACACGGTGCTCAACCTGAAGGAGCCACTCTATGTGGGGGGCGCCCCTGATTTCAGCAAATTGGCCCGGGCAGCTGCAGTGTCCTCTGGTTTTGATGGTACCATCCAGCTGGTATGAGGGCTAGCGTGGGACCCGTCTCCAGGGCTGTCATTGGAGTGGGGGTACAGAAAGGACCTCTGGTGAGAGTCCTGTCCTGGGAGACTAAGGCCCTTACCCCTGTGCTCTGCAGATTTCCCTAGGAGGCCGCCAGTTGTTGACCCAGGAGCATGTGCTGCGGGCAGTGGGCGTCTCATCCTTTGAAGACCACCCGTGCACCCAGGCCTTGGGCCACCCCTGTCTCAATGGAGCCTCTTGTCTTCCACGGGAAGCTGCCTATGAGTGCTTGTGTCCCACAGGCTTCTCAGGGCTGCACTGTGAGAAAGGTGAGCTCTGGCAGCACATGGCTAGGGCTGGACAAGGCCCCAGGATTCCTTGGGGCCCATGTGACTGCCTGTCTCTCAGGGCTGGTTGAAAAGTCAGCGGGGGACCTGGACACACTGGCCTTTGATGGGCAGACCTACATTGAGTACCTCAATGCTGTGAGGGAGAGGTAATGCACCTCCTGGAGCTCGGCACCCCTCTACCTTCTGCTGTCTGTCTGGTCTTGTCTCTCTGTGCCTGCTAGTAGGGCAGGGCAGAACGCCAGACCCGCCCAGTACCCGCTGGGTCTGTGCCAGGAGGCCAGGCCCAGTGTCTGCTCCACCGCTGCCCTCCTACCTTCTTACTGTCTCTGTCTCTTTGTTTCCAAGCGAACTGGCCAATGAGATCCCAGCGTAAGTAGCCTGTGTCCCCCTACACACCATGCTCTCTGTCCGTCGTAGGTTCCCTGCCTGGCTACACAATCCTGAGCTCCACTGAGAGCAGAGCTTCCCATCCTGGGTGGAAGATGGGTGTTGGGCCTGTTTGTGCTATTCGAGGCCCAGCCCCACCTTGGAAATGGGGATCTCCCTCTCTCAGGACCCATGCCAAGGGCTGCTTGCATCACCCCCTATGATAACCACCCCCCAAAAGCGCCAGTGCATACATGTGCTGTGTATTTATGTGAAAGTTTCCATGGAGTATGTGCTGTGTGCACATCTGCCGTGAATGTACATATACATGTGTACATGCCCACATGATCAAAGGTGTGTAAGATGATATGTGAGCTTGTCCATGTGTGCATTTAAGTGGATGTCTGTGGTTGACAAAGAGACCTGCTCCCTAGCATATGAGCCCTGGTCTCCATCTGTGTCGCCATGCTTTCCTCATCACGTGCCCCCACACTTGCTGCACGCATGTCCCCGCTAAGGCTCTGGGCTGTGGGTCAGTGCTAGCGGGGGTTGTGCGTGGCTCAGGATGTTTGCCAGTATGGAAGAGGGGACTTCAGGAGACCTCAGTCTATCTGCCTTCTCACTGTTTCCCTTTCTTCCTGCTTCTAAGCCCGGAAACTCCAGATTCCGGGGCCCTTCACAGGTGAGCAGTGGCAGTGCCTGAGATGATGGCTGGCCCTCACCCTATTCTGTGCCTGCCTGTCATCTTCATCTCTCAGCTACTCTGTCCCTCCATCTGTCTGCCTCTCCCCAGCCCCCCTGCTGCTGCTGCTCTTGCCCATGCAGCTGCCCTGGGTCTCATCACCAGTTCCAGCCCTCCCATCTGCTGCCTTCTAGAAGGCCTGATCCCACCCTCCTCCACAGTGAGAAGGCGCTGCAGAGCAACCACTTTGAACTGAGCCTGCGTACCGAAGCCACTCAGGGGTTGGTGCTGTGGAGTGGCAAGGCCACGGAGCGTGCAGACTACGTGGCCCTGGCCATCGTGGATGGGCACCTGCAGCTGAGCTATGATCTGGGCTCACAGCCTGTGGTGCTGCGCTCCACTGTGAAGGTCAACACCAATCACTGGCTGCGGGTTAGGGCTCACAGGTGAGTGGTTCGTGGCAGATACAGTGATCAGCACCTTAACTCACCCAGCCAGGTCATGTCTGGTCATTCACGGTCATCAGCTGCTTACCTGAGGGTCAGTAGCAGTAAGAAGGAATGAAGGACAAGAAAGTGTGAGGGAAACACTTGTGGAGAGGACCAGTTGCCCCATCCTAGCCCCTAGGAATGACTACTCATGTGGTCTCTAGGATGTGGCACCTACTCAGTATGGGACAAGGACAGGGGCTCAAGTGTTGGGGGAGGCAGGGCACTGACCACCTTGTACCCTCAGGGAGCAGAGGGAAGGATCCCTTCAGGTGGGCAATGAAGCCCCTGTGACTGGCTCCTCTCCGCTGGGCTCTACGCAGCTGGACACAGATGGAGCCCTGTGGCTTGGTGAGTGAGGGAGGGAGGCCAGGGAAGGGACAAGCAGTGTCAGAATGGCTCAGCGCAGTAAGCACCTGCTTAGGCAAGCAGAGGAACTGGGATTTAATCCCCAGCACCACATGCTGTGCTCAGCTAGCCACTGAGACCAGGCTTGGGGGTGCGCGCCTTCAATCCAAGCGCTGGGGAGGCTAAAAACGAGAGGATCACTACTTGTCCAAGCTGCGTAGTGAGACCCTGTACCAAATACATGTTTTTAAAAAAAAGTTGTCTGAGACAGACTCTGTCCTGAGTCAGCCCTTCAGGACAGCAACAAGCAGCCGGGGCAGGGCTGTGGCCCTGAGGCTAGGAGGAGTGCCTGCGTGAACACACCTGCTGGTCACTGTTCCCAGGCGCCAGCTGCCCTCTGCCCACTACTGTGCTGTTTCAGCTGAGTGACTTCCCTGTCTGTCCTGCAGGGGGCCTTCAGAAGCTGCCCACGGGCCAGGCTCTGCCCAAGGCCTATAGCACAGGCTTTGTGGGCTGCCTACGGGATGTGGTGGTGAGCGGGCGCCCACTACACCTGCTGGAAGATGCAGTCACCAGGCCAGAGCTTCGGCCCTGCACGGCCCCTTGACCAGCAGCCAAGACCCTATCCACCCTGCTGTAATTATTTTCTATTTTTGTAAACTTACTGCTTTTCCATATGATTTTCTTGTCTGTGTTGGTCAGGGGGACTGCTGACCTGGCCTTCCTCTGTTCAGGCAGCCATGCTGTGGAGACACGTGGTACCCAGGGACTTGTAGGGGCCACATGACAGCCTCAGGACTTGCCCCTCTGCCTCAGGGCGCACGCTGCAACCTCTTGCACTGTGTCCCCAGTGTATCTGCCTATGTGAGTCCCTTGTATCCCTGCTCCCCATGTCACCATGTTCTGTTGGATGAGGTCCATGTCCTAGAGCAGGGGAGCTGTGGGCTTCAATGGGGCCTTCCTCCGAGCAAGCCCCAGGGCCTCCTGGTTCCCACTTACACTCCTCTTGCCTTGTGTGCTATAGGCAAGCCTCACCTTGGCTAGCCTGGACCCCAGGCCCCTTTGTGCCAATACTGTGACCTAGAAACAATGTTACTTTGGGGCCTGTGCCTTGCACCCCCAAGCATGTCTGTTAGCTCTAGGGTCCTGGAGGACAGAGCCCAGGGCCAGGGCATTTCACTAACCCTGCCTGTCCATCCTGGATATAGCCCAAGTCCCCACACTCCAGGCCAGTGAGGAGCTCCTGAGGGAGTGGAGCACCGTGTGGAGCTGCCTGCTGTATGGACAGCCAGCCTCCTTCCCTCAGGGGTGGGCATCCAGGCCTGACAACCAACCGTATTCTTCAAACACTGGTCTCATTTCATGCCCGAAGTTCACACCTTTTGTCCCTCTATCCTGGCCCCAGAGCAGTACAAGTTGCAAACCAGGTCTACCATGAGGAAGGCTGTGCTCATCTGAGAGTGACCAGGGACAGCCTAGTACCTGATTAAGGCCAAAGGGCAGGTGCAGGTGTGGCAGAGATGGCAGTGGAACTAAAAATGCCTTAAAACTGCAGCATGCATCCCGCCATCCACCCTCCATGCAAGCTGTGCAAAGACCACCTAAGGCTGCTGGAGGGGCAGCCTGATCCCCCTGCTAGGGGAGGCAGGAGGGAGCCGCATGGCATCTTGTTACTAATTCCAGTATGTGTCCGTCAAACACCGTGAAATAAAGTGTAAACCAGAAGGTCTGTGCTTGTCCTCGTGCGCCAAATCCCAGCTCTGAGTTTGAGGGCTTTTTGCCCAGCTCCATAGTGAGGGCACAGGCCCAAGAAGCCTTGACTAGAGGACGGGGTCTGCACTGGGGGCTACGTGATGGGAGCAGTTCACCCCAAGTGGCCACCTGGAGAACAGCAAAGCTGCAGCGCCTGCATGCGCACACGGAGCAGCCTCCCTGTGTCTGAGTACTGCATAGAGAGGGGGCAGCCATTGGCACTTCTGGGTGAGCTTGCCAGGGAACCCTGACAAGATTGTGGTGACCATTGACAGTAGACCAAGCATTTCAGGAGCTGGGAAAGGGGCTTCTCGATTTAAAGATAAAAAATGTGCTTTATTGACTTGATATTAATGAAAGACTCCCCTCTCCCAAGAAAAGCGAAAGCCTAGACCCGGGGACCCTGTGCTCCTTTATCATTTGCTTCATTACTTCTTCATTTCCTTGCTCCTTCAGGAGTGCTGGGCAGGTGTGCAGGGTCTGCTGCTTTGGGTGGGGAGGAGAACCCTGTGGGGGGCACAGGTGTAGATACCCTCAAGACAGAAATTGAGGGCATCGGTCGGGGGCTGAAGTAGCCTTGGCTTCAGAGAAGATTGGAAGCAATAGAACAGCTGGAGATAGCCACCACCAAGCACAGGAGGTGGAAGGACCCCTCCCCATGGAGCCCAGGTGTCAGTACCTGGCACAGGAGGTGCCCGGCGGGTACACCACAGGGAAACGTGGCTCTGAGAGGCTTGGCCTGGAGAGGGATAGTTCAAAGGCTGACAGGAGGTCAGGGTTGGGAGAGGCAAGCAGAGGATTGGACAGAACGACCAGGGAGCTGTGCCAGAGTGTCCCCATCCTTGCCTCACCTGGCTGCTCAGTGGATGGTATGAAGGCCTGAGGTGTCGTTTGTATTGGATTTCACTCATTTACGTTTCGTTGAATGTAGGTTCTAGACACAGGTCCTTCCAGGGGTCCAGTCTAGGGGAGCAGAGGGCCTGATGGGTATAGGCAGGTTCTGGCTCCAGAAACCATGTGCCCTTTAACAGGAGTGACCTGATTTCTCTATAGAGAAACCTCAGCTACTGCCCTGGGGAGACGATAGGGGCTTAAACTTGGGGTCCACATAGGGTGAGACAAGGCCCACCCAGGTGGCAGGCAACCCTCAGTATGGGTGCCTTATTTCTTGGAGGGCCCTGGGCACAGCTGCCCTGTTGTCAGTGATACACTGAGCACAGGATGTCCCAGAGCATCCCACATGGACAGCGGCAGTCACCACATCAGACCTGGCATCACTGCTGAAGGAGAGGGGAAGTACTCACTGTCCCCGTGCACTCCTCTCTCCTGTTCCCCCTCCCTCTCCTCTCCTCTCTTTTCCCTTCTCACCCCCTTCCTGATCTCTGTCTCTTTCTCCAGCACTAAGATATAACCCTATCCCTTAATCTTACTAAATTGCCCAGGCTGGGTTCAAATTGGATAGCATCCTGCCTCAGCCTTCTGGAATTACAGGCATGTGCCCTGTGCCCGGCCTTGTGTTTCGTTTTGCCAACATTCCCTGAGGCTACTAATCAGCCACATGACTGGAAGTAATTAATTCCTGGGCTCAGAAAACTCCACCCTGAAGAAGCAGCTGGGGCCAGTCACTGAAAGGGCAGGTAAGGTCTAGGACAGAGGTGGGCTCCTGTGCAGACCATCCCACCTGTGAGCCTGGGGCCATGTGCTGGGCAACCACAGATGGGACTGTCTCCAGAGAGGCTGGGGGAGGCCCGGCAGGGCTGCTATCCCGAGCTGATGTAGCCTGGGCTCGTCTCACCAGAGCTGAGATCACACCGGGCAAGGACTCCTGCCCTGCACCAGTCTGCTAATCACCCGTGTCCATTGCTTAACCATTCACCTTTTTAAAAAAAACAGTACTAGAGATCGCTGTAGCACTGAGAGCTCACCAAGTGCTTGCTGAGCTGCATCCCCTTTTGATTTTTTTATTTTGAGACAGGTTCTTGCTAAGTTGGCTGGGCTGGCCTCAAACTTACAGTCATCCTGCCTCAGCCTCCTGAGTAACTAGGTTTATAGCAACGTACCACCATCCCCCAGTTTATTCACTAATTCAAACTGAATTAATGAATTTAAATTTGTTTATTTCTTCGTTAAATATATTTATTGATCCCCAGGAACTGTTTTTGGCCCTTGATATAGCAGCACACAGAACAGGCCCTGCTCACAAGAAGCTTAACTCCTGGGGTAGGAAGCAAAAACAGATAAATGTAATATTTATGTCTATGAGGTGATAAAGGCCACAAAGAGAGGTGGTGACAAGCTGAGCCCTGCATTGGCCAGCAGACCTGTCTAATGCATTACCAGGACCACGGAGAACACTTATTCCCACAAAGGTGGAAGCTGAGGCTGAGGTCAGGCTAGGGGAAGTGCACTTGTTCTGAGTGGGTCTGAGCCTACAGCAAAAAGCAAGCACCCTGCAGGGGACACTCCTGGTGGCTTCAGTGGAAACACTAGGGGTCGCCTGCACCAAACCCCTGCCTCTTCCCATGGGCCTCAGGGCCCTCACACTGCTGCTACCACAGGGCCAGGGTGGGCGTGGGAGCTTGCCTGTCCTTCCTGATGAGCTCATCCCATCAGATGGGTGGGAAGTGCCTGTGGAGAACTGGATGCTGGAGAACTTGGTCCTGTGGGGGCAGAGTGGCCTCTGTGTACAAGCGAGAAACTCAAGAGGCCTCAGGATTAGGGCAACCATGGACCCACTGCCTGCCTTGGGCGACCTGGTGGTGGAACAGTGAGTCTCGGCTCCTGGGAAGCTGTCTCTTGGGGGTCTGGCTGGCGCCCTTGGAAGGAAGGGTGTTGTGTGATGAGAAGGGGAGAGGAGGACCAAGAGAGTGGAAAGTGGCTCTTTGTCTGCCCTGGACATGGTAGGTCGTCTGGGAGCATGAGGGCAGCCAGGAGGAGACTCCAACAGGGCCTAGTCATTTTCAGTCATCTCCTGAGCCTAAGGTGGGATAGACAGTCACCCATGGGATGGACAGCCCTCATCCTGAAAGACCAATTTCCTCCTCTGGAGTTCCCCAGCCATGTTGTCTTAGGGCACACCTGCGGGTAGGCAGGCCTGACCCTGGCAGTGGATTCCTGCACAGGGGTTTGGAGGTGGCAGAGTCAAGGGAGCCTTGGCCTGGGGTCTGAAGGCTAGTGCTGGCCTGGGAAGGGCTTGGCCTTGCCCCCAAGCTTCCTGGCTGGAGAATAGCAAGGCTAAAACCTCTGTACAGGAAAAGTCCAGACTGTTCTGGAAGCTGAAGATGCCACATGAAACGTGGAGCCTGGCACCCCCCAACAGATGGCACCCCTACCCTTCCAGGTGCCACAAGACCCAGTACACTGGTGTCCACCACTGCTTGTGTTGAGGGACAGTGCAACATCACACAGGCTGCTCTGAGACCCACCACAGTGGGCCAGGTGGAGCTGCAGCAGCCTCGGTGCTTCCAAGATTCCACGCTGGAGCAGTGAGCCCAGGCCAGGTGTGTGTGCATGCATTTGTGTGTGTGCTTGCTTGCGTGAGTGCGTGCGTGCGTGCATGTGTGTGTGTGTTTATCTCTGAGGTTCATATCTATTGGGCTCTCTGCCTTGGGAAACCATTGTTCCTAGCTCAGAAACGTCTGCAGCTCCCCCCTTAACCCTGGTTTCATTTCCTCCAGGCCTGAGACCCCAGCAGTGGGGTAAGAGCGCAAAGGGAAGGTCTAGCCTTGGTTCTACCTCTACCCTTCTTGCTGGTGAACTGGGGTGAGCAGGCTCCTCAACCTTGGGTTCTCTACTCCAGGAAGCTGCACCTGCTCAGGAAGTGGCCACCCCGGTTTGCGAGGCCTTCCTTGCTGAGGACCATGCTGCCACCTGGTGGTCACTGTAGGCCATCCACAGAGTGCCCAGAAGTATGAGGGAGGGAGAGCATTTCACGCCTTCCCCCGACCTTGTGGAACACTAGCGGAGAAACCTCAGGGTGTGGGAGCTAGGGATCCTGTCTTGCCCAGCAGGCGTGCACTCACATGAACCCTAGGTCCTAAGTATCTTCTTCCCACAGGAGTCCATGAGGCTGTTGCACAGCCCCTCCAGGAAAGGGGAGCTGGATGGCCAGAGGTGAGGGCACTGAGTTCAGAGCAGGAATCTGAGTGGAAGAGAGCAAAGCAGCCACCCTGGGCTATAGGATGTCCCTGCCAGCCCCACAGAGCTATGTGGGTCAGCCTCTAGCATCGAGAGCTGTGTGAGGGAGTTCACCAGGCCACAGACACCAGCAGGAAGGTCAAGCCTGCCTCTAGGGGAGGGCTTGAGGGAACCCTGGACATCACCCAGACCTGTCCTCTGGGCTGGGTCAAGAAAAGAGGGCTGGTATTGAGAGCTCTGGAGAGGGGCAATGCCCTTGCCAAACCTCTGTCCCCTAGAAATGCCAGCTTTTGCACTCCCAGAAGAGGCACAATAGTTGGAGAACATGCTGGAGAATAGCTAGCTACAAGAATGTCCTTCCCTGGGAGGCAAAGTCCAGGACTCCCTCAGATGCCATTCTGCAGGACTCTGGGTGGAGCAGAGAATACCACTGCCACCAGAGGTGGCACCTCTGCTCGCTTCAAGGTCAGGAGCAAGGAGGCAGGGTGGTCCTTGAGCTTTAAGACGTGCTCCTTCAAGACCTGAGAAATGAGCAGTGTGCCTCAAGTCAACCGGAAGTAGGGGAGATGTGCCAGGAGGCAGGTGTGCATGGCACCCCGTCCGTACGGCTAGCCTGGATCACACAGAATGTCTTGGGCTCCCTAATAGGAGTCTAGAATAGGTGCAAAGGGATGCAAGGCAAGTGTGGGCCTCAGCAGGGCTGAAGGCTGGTGGGGTAACAGCAGTGCTGATGGGGTCACTGGAGCAGCCTGCCTCAGCCTTGGTCCCAAGGCCCTCCCTTACCTCCAGGAGCTGTGTGCAAGCCGTCACCATGTCACTTTGCAAGGTCTGTCATCTGGACCTTTAGTCCTGGAAACAGCAAGTGGTCAACATCCACCTCTTTCAGAGTGACCCAGAAGATAAGCCACGCCGTGGAACAGCCAAAGTATCCACTGCCACCATGTCTACAGACCACAAGGGCCACTTCTGGGCCAAGCACACTGTGGTCATGATCACCACAGAGGTGGAGGGAGACTGCATTGGAGCTCTCAGAGTCTCCCTTGTGTTACAGCTGGCTCAGCCTTGCTGCTTTGGATAGTCAAGGAAACAACCCTACCTGACTGGGACAGGATGCTGGGGACATGGAGGGAGAGGTAGTCATGAGAGGCCTGTGTGTCCCTGAGGAGCACAGGTCTGCCAGACAAGCTGACACAAAGCACTGACCTCCAGAACATGTGTTTGTGTACCTGGCCTAAGCCACAGGACAGCAAAACAGCATGGGCACAAAGCCACTATGTGGGAAGCTGCATATGAATCTGGCAGGCAAAGTTAAAGTGTGGTCAGAGTCCCTAGATATGTGTTAGGGGCCCTGAGCTGAGACTCTCAAACCTGGATTCCCCAACTCTATTGGCTTTGGTGGTTCCCATGTCCTTTAACCTAGCACACACAGTGCAAGACTGACCTCTGGGTAGTGTTCATGGAGGCTGGCCAAATTCTCAAGCTAACAGCCCAGGCCCAAGCCCATGGATCCAGGGTGGCCTCATACTCCTCATCCTGCAGGGCATCTCTCATGGGTCTTCCTGGCCCAGGACAGCAGCTCCACCTCCTCTTCCAGTGGCAGCACACACACACACATGAATCCTGTGGGCACCACGAGTCCCTGAAGGGCTCTGCCCAGACAGAGCTTCATCCCCAGTTCCCTTTGCCCTTGTCCCCACCTCCTTATGCCCTTATGCCTGGCACCTCTCCCAGGTGGGGCAGCAGTGTCCTTTGACTCTCCTGGGAGCTGCCCTGATTTGCAGGCCCGCAGTGGGTCACTGCAAGAGTGACCATGTATAGGAGTGACGCGGTTCGACGCCAGACCTCCTGACAAGGTAAGGACAGGGAGTGGGCCTCTGGGGGTGAACTCGCCAGCCATTCACTTGGTTTGTCCTCAAAGGGTGGCCATCCATCATTGTGATTGACATCCTCATGGATGTCATCTGCAGGCTGGGTGACTGCTCTGGCCCCACCCTTCCTTGAGACCACACCCACATGTGATGGTACCTGCCAACCCCATCCTCGATGGGCCCAGGGCCACCTTCTTCAATTGGCCTCACTTGGACCCAGCCTCCCCACCTGGATCTGCCCCTCTGGCCTTGCCCACTGGTGCCCCCACTACGTGCCAGACCCCCCCTGAGCTTCCTTGTCCTGGAGACTGGACTGTGATGATGTCATCCTCCCAAAGGTGATCTGTCTGGTGCAGCAGCCACATTCAGAAAGGTGCAGACGAAGCCCAGTACCAGCTTGTGAATCTGGCTCTGTGGTGGAATCTGCTAGGCGAGCAGCTGCAGTTGTGTCAGCAGTCAGGGTAAGGCCTTGTAGACATCGCCCTGGTCACTGCCAGCCCTTTCACTAATGCAAACCCCCCAACCAGGAACCTATGTATCTGAATCCTGGGGCTGAGCCCTGAGACCCAGCCATTGCCTGCGACCTGGACAGTTCTGGTCCCGAGGTAGGCATGAGGTGGGGATTTTTGGAGACCGGGTGACACCACCAGAGACACAACGTTAGGGCCCAGAAGTGGGCAGCTGGTCTATGGAACTCTCCATTCCTCAGGATCCATTTCTCAGGTCATTTTCCTAAGGTCTGAAGGCTGTGGCCAGTGACACTAGTGAACCTGTGTGTACCACAAGTCCAGCCACCTTGAATAGGCTTGTGTGTGATGTAAGTGACAGCTCTACCCTTGACCTGACTGTGCTTCTGTTGGCTCAGTGAGGGGCCCTGTCATGGTCATGTGTGGACAGGGCTGTGGAATGAGTGTATGTCCTAGGGCAGACTCATGTGACCCTGAGCCCAGTTCTCTGAGTGACAAAGGTGTGGCTCATGTGTGTGACAGGTGACAGGGTGTGATATCACTGCCCATGGTGCTGGAGGTGCAGCAACATCTCTAGCCCCAGTTATGTTTTCACTGTGGCTTGGGCCAGGAGTCCATGCAGGATCCTTGTCCCCACAGGGAAGTCAGCTATGTCAGTGTTCCCCTAGACCTCCTCCTTGCTTTCCTGGTTGGAAAGGAAGTAGCTTGGGGTCAGAGGTGAGGAGTCTAGGACCTGCCTGAGCTGGAACAGCCCAACCGTCTTGCTCATGCCTGCCTGGTGGTGCAGGATTCCGGAGCTGGTGCAGAACCGGGGTGGGGCAGAGTGAGTGGGCAAGATGCCCAGTCTCAGGACCTGGGAGGCTGCCTTGCCACTTCAGCACCAGGCCAGGCTGGAGAGGTGAGAGCTGATCTTCTGCTAGGGGACTTTCAGGCTTCAGTTCCCATGGATGTCACAGGTTCCATGGCTCTATAACCAGGTCCTGGGGCGCATGGGACCATGATTTCTTGGGGGTGTGTCCAGGATTGCCATGGTGGATGGCATGGAGAAGGGGTCCCTTAGAATCACTGGGTTCTGCGCCAGGTTGGGCCCCACCCCTCATCCTATCTGCCCTGACCCTGGTCTGAGGTTTGCTTATCTGGGTGGGGGTGGGGGGGGCATTGTCACTGTGCTGGCTACCAGCCAAGTCCAGTCCAGAACTTCCCTGGCTCCACTCCCCACCTCCCCTTCCCCACCTAGTAGAGTACCTTCGAAGGAGACTAGGTGTGGTGAACTGGGGCTCTTTGGGAAGGACTGAGCAGCCCAGGAAAGGGAGCATTGAGATCCACCAAACATGGATACAAAATAGTTTATTTAAAAACTCTTCACAAGGGTGGGAGGAACTGCTGGGGGTTCTGCTGGGCTGGCCATGGAGATGCTCTGCACCCTGACTCTAGGTCAGTGGACAAGCTCGGCGCCTGCCAGCCTTGTCTAGTGAGGGCCCAGAGAAGACCCTGGTGAAATGTCAGCATGGGGGGAGGGGACAGCCAGGCCTTTCTGGACAATTCACAGCGTACCAGGGAGGGCCAGGGCAGCTTCAGGTATCTTCTGGGATCTTTCCGCATCTGCTTGCTGAGGTCAAGGGTGTATCTGGCCTGCAGAGCCTGTGGTTCCAGGAGCCTTTGGGGGTCTCTATCCACCCCATCAGAATCCAGAAGTCCTCATTGGAGTCCTGGGGATGACACCTAGTGGTGGCTGTGCCCTTGACCCCCACGAGGTGGTAGTGGTAGGTCTTGCCACTGGTTGGTGACCCTAACTGTTGGCTAGAGGCTGGAGGGAAAGGGCAGTGGCAGCGGTGGTGGCTGCATGCTGTTGGGGTAGACAGCGCAGATTTCCAGTCTTGAGGGCACAGTGCACAGGCCACAGCACCACACAGAAAAGTATCAGGAGCAATACTGTGATGAGCGCCAGGCGCCGCCAGTCAGCACAGCGCTCCCAGCAACGGGCTAAGCGGGCCAGGAGGCCCTGGCGAGGGGCAGGGTCGGGGACAAGCACAGGAGCTGTGGACTCGGCAGGCTTGCTCAGCCCTACATCCACACACACGAAGCTGGGCGCCTCTTGGCCAGGCGTGGTGGGTGGTGGGCGGCAGCACAGTTTGGTCCCCTCCAGCCATACCAGCTCCTCCTGCCGCAGGTGCACTGGCAACTTGGCCTGTAACTGGCGGCTGGTGCGAAGCCCAGGGACTCCAGCAGCTGGCACAGCTGTGGGCTGCCGGCAGAATGGGCAGGGCACAGCTTCTGTGCCGGGGTGGCCTGCGGGCTGGGCAGCTGCCAGCCGGGCCAGACACTCTAGGCAGAAGACGTGGGTGCAGGAGAGCTCCTTAGGTGTCTTGAAGATATTGTCATAGCCTGAGAAGCAGATGGAGCACTCCAGTGGCGAGGCCACCCGCTCCAGGCCGGGGGTACCGGGGGACTTGGGGCTGCCAGCTGGGCTGGAGGACCCAGGCATTGTGGAGGCTGTGGAGCTGCTTCGGCGAGGGGGTGGCACAGCCGTGTGCCATACTTCCTGGCCTGATGCCATGGCTTTGAGCTGCAGCACAAGTAGAGGTCACTGTGAGTGACCCCAGGGGTCTCTTTCCAGTGAGGCTGACTTGTCATTCTCTCTTCCTCTATCTTTTCCAGCATCAGCCTCACAGATCAGAAAGGACACTATCCCCCCTCTAGGCCCCTCCAGAGTTCCTTCTGCCTGTGTCCCCAAAGTCTTCTGCTTACACTGTAACCTGTCCTCCCCAAAGTGCCACAGGGCCAAGGGCACTGGTGACTTAGACCTATGTGGCCTAATGGGACTATAGGGATGGATGAAAGCATGGATCCAGGGCTCTTAGCGATGGCTCAGTGGATGCCTTGGTCAACGGCAGCCCAGGACAGTTTTTGTCACCTATGGGCTGGGTGGGACAACCCATATCCCTGTGGAGAAGGCAGTTCTGAGGGTGGGGTGGCCAGGGTCCTCCTGCCCAGTTAGGAGAGGTTTAAATTTAGATGCCAGTGGGCTTATGGTTTGGCTAGGGCTTGGAAATGCCCCTCAGCCATAGCCAGAGAAGAGCGGTGCAGCCTCAGCCACCTGCCTGGATACCCGAGTACCAAGGTTACACAGCTGAGAAGAAAATGGAATCTTAGGAATCCAGGACCTTCTTTTTCCAGGCTCCACTCCACTTCCCTAGAAGCCCTGGAAGACCCTGATGATGAGGGCCCCTCTTTGGGTCAGGTCTACACCCCAGAGGGACACAGGCATCTTCTTCCTCAGAGGCCCTGGACACAGAAACCCATGGAGCCCAGACGGCCACCCCTTCAGTGATCCAGGTTGTGTCTGGCCTGACCTTCCCCTGTTGGTCAGTCCCAAATGGATAGGTGAAATGGCTCAGGTGTTACTAGGCTGTCTGTGTGACCATGTCACACATGGTGATGGCATGAGGACCCCAGGTTCCTGGCATGTGATGTTACCATATCTTGAGGCAACAGTGGCCTTGGCAGGGTCTGGGGAACCTCAGCATTGTTCTCTCCCACCTGCCCCTCACAGAACCAGTTCCCTGGTACCAGGCCTGAGCCTTCTCCAGGTGGCTCCCCCTCCCAGCCTGTGTAGGCGAAAGGTTAGACACTGGACTAGACTCACCTGGCAGCTGGAGGTCAGCGGCTCCTCGGCATGGTTCTCTGACCACAGCAGGGCGCTGAGCCTCTGGGCTCTGTAACTCCAGCAGCGTCCTCTCCCACTCCTCTCAGCCCAGCCTGACCTCTGCTCCACCTGGAAGGTGTCCCTCCACAGCCCAGTGGCAGGCAGCCACTGTTTTGTGTCACCAGTCTGGCAGGCACAGCCTTAGCTCTTTTGGAGGTGGGAATGCACTCAGTATGTCCTGAGCTCGGCAGCAGGCTGCTGTGGGTTCTGAGGGTGTCAGTTTCGGCAGGTGTATTTATACCCTCCAGGTCACGCCAGCCCAGGGTGTGGCCACAGCCCAGGGTGTGGCTGGCTTCCCGCCTTCCCCAGCAGGCTAGGCATGCAGGTGAGCGTCAGAGCAGCAGTGGCCTGGGGTAGCAACAGCCAGAGTCTGGATGGTAGAAGGGAATGATCAAAGCCTGTCCCTGGGAAGAGGATCTACCCCCATTCCATAGCCCAGACACCAGACTTTTGAGTGGACCCTAGCCCAGCTGACCACCGTGTCCACCTATACTACCCGTGTCCTTCCAAGCAGCTGGTTCTGTACCTCCTCTTTCACTCCCCTACACATTCTCACAAGCCTTTATGGAACTCTGTGCTCTAGGGTCCAGGAAGTGGGAATGAGAGGTCAAAGCTGGGCTGTGCCTGGGCAGTGGCCGTGATGCAGGGACACTGTTCTCCACTAAGGTTAGCAGCACAGTTAGGATTAGGGTTTTCACTCTGGCCCAGTACAATGGACCTCAGCAGAGGAATGCCCTAGACCCATAGCTACCCTCATACCAACCTCACCTATGAGCCCACTGGTACCCTCAGTGGCCTGGACCCCTGAAGCCCCCACAGCACAGATCCCTACAAACTGAATCCTCGGCTGAGTCCTGGAGGGCTAGGTATGGGAGCCTGAGGAGGTGGGGCTCCTAGGAGAAAGGCCCCTGAGTGCTGGAAGTACTGAGTCTCCCCACCTGTTCCATGAGAGAGCTAGGGAGAGGTATGGGTTCAGGGAGTGGGTGGCATTCAGGGAAGAAATAGAGGCCTAGGTTCACGGAGAGGTGGGGTCCAAAGTCTAGGGTCACTGAGGGCACAGGGGACCCTGGAGGCCTGCTTTGGTACTGTCCCTAGGAGTGAGTCTGAGGTTCATGACTCCCTATCACATGCCTCCCAGAACTCACCCTGAGTCCCAGCTGCCTAGGAACACCCTTCTGAGGGCTTCTGGGAATAGCCAAACTCTGAGGTCACTGGGGCTCCTCAGAGAATAGGCAGTGCCCAGAGGCCAGTGACATCGAGGCCTGAGAATGTGTAGGGCCTACCTCAAGATGGGGCCAGGCCTGGGAGGCCAGGGTGGCAGCACAGGTGTCTAAGGCGGCATGTGGGTCCACCTGGTCCCCATCCTGGCCAGCAGGAAGCAGGGAGCACAGAGCAGGAGCTCAGTGGCAGTGTATGGGTATGTACAGTAGCACAGTAGAATGAGCAGCGCGCCTGTGTGAGGCATGTGGGTGCCACTGTGCACCCAGGGCCCTGACCCCTCCAGCCATAGGGATCCCTTGACGACACTCTCCTGATATGGGATGGACACTGAGCTGTCCTGTGTTTGCTCCTGAGCCTACCCTGGTCATAACCCTTCTGCCACCAGGGCTCTGTAAACCTGGCCATGTGCTGACAGGGGCCTGCAGAGCCAGGCTCATCGGCCTGGCCCTACCTGCCCAGTGCCAGCTACTCTGTATCCCAGACATGGAGGGGTGGGTACATCTACAATGGGGCCTGTTGCTTAGGCCTGGGATTCCTCTTTGCAGGCCCAGGCTTGGGGGCTCTGGGGCTAGAGGTACCCATGGGGTTGGCCCTGATCTTGTGCCCACCAGTGTGAGGTCTCCACAGGTCCTAACCCACCTACTGGGCCTGCCCTATGTCAGCTGCCCTAGGCCACCATGATGTCACTCCCAGTATTTGTGGGTCATTTGTTGCTGTCCCCAACCCTCAGTCAGCACTAGGTACCCCTTTCCATGCCAGGAAAACCACTGAGTGAGCAGGTGAGGGAACAAGGGCTGGAGAGTGGGCTGTGGAAGACCTGGAGGGGCTGGAATGGCTTCCAGTTTAAGCTACAAGGTGGTAGGGAGTGGCCTCAGAACAGCAGGGGAAAGGCCTGTGGGGCCTTTCCACTCCAGGGGACACGAGGGAAGGAGTCCTGGCTATGCCCCAAGGACCTGACTGGAGGAACCCATGCTGCCTTCTCTGCCTCTGGTCTCTATCAGAAATGACCTGGGGACCTCTGCCCCACCTCAGAGGCCTTCATCTGCCCTGGTTAGAACAGCCAGGACAGCTCAGGATGGTGTGAACCCAAGTATAGAGAAGAGTACATGGGGCTGACTCGGTCCCAGGCCCATGCCACCCTCATGTCCTTTGTCCAGGGTGGGATCCTTAGGTCTAAACCCTCACACCAGGGCCTGGCAGAGGCCCAGCTGCCCAGTGCGTCTCTAGAGCCCAGCCCTCAGGGAGAGGGACATCTACTCCCCAGGTGCCTCAGCAGCTGGAACCATGGGCTGGAGTCTAGGGTCAGGTAACAGTAGGTGTGTGAGGTACTAGGACAGATGCTGAGGGCAGTATTGAAGCAGGGATAGGATTCTTGGCATCCCAGGCACTCTGCCCGCCTCTGGGGAAGTCCTTGGTCAGCACCTGGCCCCTGTGCCCCAGGCCCCTCTACAGAGCCATCCATCCAAAGTTTAGAAGGTTCTGTGTTAGGCTTAAGTGGCAAGAACACAGGGACCCCACCTTCACAGGGTGCCTACTGGTGGTCTCTTCCCAGGAGCTCAAGGGTGCGGTGCTCAGTGGTCCTGTCTGCATCCCTTGCCCGGTCTGACCAGTCAGAGCAGTCTGGAGGAGACCACATACTTCCCTTTTTTCACTCCCATCCTGCAAGAGGCAGCTCGGAGCAAGCCGCTCATTCAGAGGACATCCTAAAAGGACAGGGCTGCATCTGGGGAGCAGGCCCACGACAGGGGTTCAGGCAAGGGTGAGCTGAGCTCTCCTCTACCCTGCCAGGGTGCTCTTCCACCCCTCCCTGTCCCCTCCCCTGCACGTGGTCATGGGGTGAGTAGATTGGCCCTGGATAAGAGTAACAGCTCTCACACACAGAGAACACATGACACCAGACGATGAGAACAGCCAGGAGAAGCTGCACAGGGTTTACTCGCTGACTTCACGAGCGGCCTGCACACACACTGTGGAAGAAGCTGCCACTCACCCCCAAGCAAGCACTTGCCAGTGTCGATAAACAGTAAGCTCCAAATGCGTCATGGCGCCAGAGGTTGAGCCCCTTCAGTGTGGGCCACACACTGAGGGAGATGGTGCGGGACCGTCGAAGCCTGAGCTAGACTTGTGCCAAGCCCATCACATAGGAGATGGCTGCCAAAGTGTCCTCCAAACAACCCACATCCAGAGCCACTGGACAAGGGTCCTGGCGAGCATGCCTCTGGCAGCCCAGTGAGGACAGTGCCCAGTGGCCTCAAAGGCAGGCCCGGGCAAGTAGACACATCGCTGTGGGTGCCTGCTATGAGTGTCTGCCAGCTAGTCTGCCCCTGCAGATGAGGGTCTGCCCAGCCTAGGCACAGACTCGGGCTCGGAGTACAGAACACTGAAATACCAACTGGAGGCCAGGGGACACTTGGAGGCACAAAGCTGTGGCTTGTGGTCTTGGCCACCGTGGGATAGTTCTGAGATGCCCTAGCCGGGGAGGCCCTGTCTTCTCTGATGGCCTTGCACTCATTTCCTTCAGAGGGATCTGTGAGGTTCCTTGGCTGGAGGTGTGAAGGTCCTGCTTGACACAAGCTCAAGGACAGAGTTTCCCCACCCTTCTACGGGGCAACGCAGCCTGTGGCACCTGCAGGCTGAGCTGGTCCTGAATTTTGCCTGTCTCCTGAGGGCCTGCACCCACCCCTTCATTCCCAAGCACCTGGTCTATTCACTGAGCAGCGTGGAAGGGATAAAAGGGAGGTGATGTGAACGCCTGCTCAGCTTGTTATGGGGAGCCACCCCCAGCCCATCCCAGGCCCCAGTGATGTGCCCTCCGATGGCTCATCTGAAGGACAGCCCCACACTCCATGGTGCAGGTTGCTGGGGTCTTAGCTGGCCTCCGGGTCAGACGTTGCTGATGCGGGCATCCACCACAGGGAAAGCAGAGGTGTCCACAGCCTTGTCTGAGGGCCTCTCACGCCTCACATATCTAGGCTTCCGCACTGGAACAGGGGCAGAAACAAGCTGGGTCAGAACCAGGAACAACCCATGGCTGGGTCTGCTCCAGGGCTCTGGAGAGCAGAGTAGGCTTCTGCAGGTGCAGGGCTGACACAGGCTCAATACTCGGACTAGGTGGAATCAAGTTTCCCTGACCAGAGTTTCTACTAGGTCCCAAATGTACCCAGGGCAGCTCCTCTAACACATGCTTCCTGGAGTCTCAGACCCTGCACCCAATTACTCCAGGGTGCAGGAGGGCACCCCCAAGACAGAGCAAGTCTCAAGTCGTAAGGCCTATGAATGTAGCCTAAGAAAAATGTGACTAAGCTAGAATCTCAGATGAACTATCATCCTAAATCCAATGGTCATTGTTCTCAAAGGGAGGCAGAAGGAAGAGAGGGCAGAAATGCCATGAGGAGGAACAAGAGCTGGAGAGGCGGGAGGGACCCAGAGCCTCAGAGCTCCCCCCCACCCCCCACCCCCCACCCCCAGCACCTTGATTTCTGACTTGTGGCCTCAGAACTGTTGGAGAATAACTTCTTGATGAGCCAGTCTACCTAGCTACCTTGCTTCAGGCTGTTGTGGGCCTCTGTACCATCAGAGGTGCCTAAAGCCAAGGTTCAAAGAACTCAGACGAATGCTTTTAGAACAGAGCAAGTCTAACCTTGATCAAGGAGCTGCCTTGTACTCAGTGAGATGAACACTGTCACCTCATATAATCTCATGCCAGACCTTTGTATGGTGGGAAGACTACAGGCTGTGGAAGGAGGCTAGGTGAATTAATTTAGGTTTACAGGGGTATGACCACAGGCTAGTTGCCTAGCCTGCATCTTATGGCCTCTTCCACAGTGGGTCACACTCACTTGGGGGTGCCTGGCAGGAGAAGGCTCAGGGGTGACCTGTGCTCTCCCTCTCAGGCACCGCATGCAGGGAGGGCCTGGCCTTTGCTGGGTCCCCTCTCTGGCCCAGCCTAAGGACATGGGTAGATTCTGTGCAAGCTACAAGGTTCAGTGGGGAGCACCTGCTGAGCAGCTACCCCACCCTGCCTTGGGAGTGGTCTCCTGAGGAGCTCTGGGAATAGCTGCAATCCCAGAGACAGGCAAACCCCTTAAATGCCCAAGTCTGTCAGATAGACCCTGGTGTGGTGCTGTCTTTACCTGAGGACTGGGGTGCAGGGATCATCACAGCCTTGAAAAGGAGAGAAAGGCAGTGTGAGAGGCAGGCAGGCAGGCAGCCAGCACCGGCGGACAAGACCCAGGATGCAGGGTTACTTACGGCTTCACTGGGCTGCAGGGCTGGGGCTGTGGGGAAGGAAACGCACGTCAGGCCTGGCTGGGGAGGCCACCTCCTTCCTTCCTCTCAGCAGGGAGGAAAAGCCAGGAAGATTACTTCTCTAGCTGCCACAATAGGACACAGGGTGGAATCCTCTCCAGTGGCACTTGCACTTGGGGTTCTTGGGGTATCTGCACTGGGGGTTCACTGGGGTGCCTTGGCCCACCACCCTACTTCATTTCTCTCTGTCCTGCTTTGTCCAAGAATTCTGGGGAGGCAGAGGTACTGGGTGGACAAAGGTGTGGGGCTTCCCAGGGATGATATGTGGGGGCCCACAGAGCTGATTCTGAAGTGCCATCATGATTGGCACTGGCCCAAGACCACTTCAGACCCTCAGGACCCTAGGGCACCTATTGCAGGCTGGGGGTGCGGAGAGGAGATGCCTGTACCTGGTCAGTGCCCCCTGGGCACCACCTGCTCCTCAGGTGGGCCTAGATCCCAGCGGTACACTGCTGGCTGGACTGCTGGGAAATACCTTTATCACTCCTGTAGAAGATCCTGGGAAGTTTACTGGAGCGCTTGAGGTAAAAGAACCCGGCCACAGAGAGGATAAGACCCATGCTGATGAAGAATGTTCCCAGGAAGAGGGAGACCACCACGCGAGGAGCCCCTGTGGCAAACCAACAGCCAGTTGTGGGCGTCTCTGTGGTGCCCAGGGCTCTTTGCTAACACCCTGGGGGCTGTCATTCCCTTCAGTCACCTGACAGCCCAGCCCACGTGGCCACAGAGCCTGGGGATGCTACCCTGCTCTTCTGGCCTAGGCTTCCTCAGGAGGTAGGCTCAGGGAAAAGGAGTCACCTGGCTAACCCCAAATGCACCCAGTCCTGGGCTCTCCATGCCCCTTGGCACCCTCACCTCTCTACTACCTAGAGCCATAGCCCCTTGGTCACTATGAACTGGGGAAGTGCCTCTTCCAGCCTGAGATGGAGAGCCACCCACCAGACTTGTGTGCCTGGCTCCATAGGCCAGCACTGGGCCAGAGGC
>PVKN010006242.1:0-28915 GCA_004027915.1 Capromys pilorides
GAGCTCAGTTTTGTGCTAAACAAAGCCAACTGGTGGCCTGTGGAGCCTGCTAGGGTGCCCTCATGGGGCAGGCCCAGAGCTGGGGGAAAGCATGAAAAGACCAGGGCCTGGGGTGCTTGGTGACAATGAAGAAGCAAGGGCTCCCACCCTCTCCTGGCTGGCTGACGCTGTTGCTGACGGTCACAAACCAATTTTCTCACAGAAGTTTGACAGGGTAGACTTTCAGGCAATGGCAAGGGAGCAGAGCCCTGTTTTCCTCATACACAAAGACCTTCATGAGGAAGAGTTGCTCTTGCCTAGATTTTCTTTAGTATTATTTTTTTTTTCAGAGCCAGGGATTCAACTCAGTGCATTTGCCACGCAAGTGCTTATTCTACTGAGCTGTCTCCCCAGCCCCAGTATTATTATTATTGTTGTTTGGTTTGGGTTTTGTTTTGTTTTTTGAGACAGGGTCTCACTAAGAAGTTCGGGCTGACCTTGTGCTCACTCATGTAGCCCCCAAGTTCGTTTCGAACTTGCAAAGATCCTCCTGGCTCAACCTCCCAAGTGCTGGGATTGCAGGCGTGCACCACCACGCCGGGCTCTATTATTATGATGATGATGATTATGATGATGATGATTATTATTTTGCCAGGGTGAGAGTGTTCAGGACAGGCTGGCCTTAGCCTGTGCCTGAGCCTCCCCAGTGCAGGGGTGACGAACAGGCACCACCACGCCCACTTGGCTGGGTTTTAAAGACAGCATCCTGCTGTGTCCCTAGCAACCGGGAAGGAGGCCTGGGACTTCGAAGACACCCTATGGCAGGGGGATGACAGTGTGGGCTCCAGGCCATGGGCAATTGACTCATGGACTTTGCAGTTTGGGCAGAATCCAGCTCCCCAGCACCTCTCCACACCCCCTTCTGCAAGCTGGCCCCTCTCCCAGAGGCCTGTGTGTGTGTGTGTGTGTGTGTGTGTGTGTGTGTGTGCAGTGCGCACAGCACCCCTCCCTGTACATATCCAGCCTTTCCTTATGAGGTCAAGGAATTCTAGGTTTGCCTTCTCCCAAGGGAGCTCCCCATACACACCTGCCTCAGCCTCTGCCTTGTGGGTCCCCTGCCTTGTTGACCACAGAGTGGTCCTTTGATGATGGCACTGCCAAGCTGAGTTGTGGTGGCCCTCCTGTGCCCACCCTATGGGACCCAAAGCCTAAGTCTGGCCTCATGGTAGTGCAGCTCCATGCTGGACCAGAAACTAGAGCAGCCCTTGCCCACCAGACCTGAGACTACCCCACCATCACCCAGAGGGGAGCAGTGCCTGCCATGGGCAAGGTTCCTCACAGGACCCCAGGCGATGCTGCTCAGCCAGCACTGTCTTCTGGTTGAGCAAAGGGACTCTCAGGCAGGAGGCCCCCAAGGGGCATTCTGGGGTCCTCTGGGGAGTACTTCCTGAGAAGGGCAAGCAGAGTAGGATTAGGGTGCAGCCAGGGGGAAAGAGCCTGGAAGAGGCTAATTCTAAGTCAAGAATAAGAAAAGAAGGAGGTTTTTTTGTTTTTTGTTTTGTTTTCCTTGCTGTGTAGTTCAGGCTGGCCTTGAACTCATTTTGTAGCCCAGACAGGTCTGGAACTAGCCTTCCGAGTGCTGGAATGACAGGCGTGCCCCATCACGCCCGGCCATGAAAAGTGAGTCTTAAAGGATGGCAGTGGTTTGGAAGCAGGGTGGTAGAACCTGCAATCCCAGCAAGACTGAAATTAGAAGGGAAGGGCGGGCGAGATGGTTCAGTGGTCTAAAGCGCCTGCTTAGGAGGGCTCAGGCAACTGCAGGGACTGCAGTTCGATTCCTGGCACCACATGCTGCGCCAGCGCCACCACCAGGCAGGCTGAGCCAGCCACAAAATGAATAAATAAAGAAACAAACAAACACAACAAGCAAACAAATAAATAAATAAATAAAAATTTAAAAAGAAATTAGAAGGGAAAAGGTCTACATGAAGACACTTTGTTGGGCATGGTGGCGACATGCCTATCGTCACAGCCCTCAGGAGGCTGAGGCAGGAGAGTTATTGTGAATTCCAGCCCAGTTTGGGCTACCGAAGGGGTTGAAGGCCAGCTTCAACTCCATAACAAAATATTGTAGAAAGGAAAGAAAAAAAAAGCACTACTTCCATACGAGGAAAAGTTATCTTTTTTAAAGATTTTCAGTAGGAAACAGTTGGTGTGACAAAAACCCTCCTTCCCACTAGACGTGGCACAGGTTGGGACACAGAATGGCCCGTGTTGGCACCATGCACAGTACTCCGAGTCGTGGGTGGCGACCGTGCGCAGAATTTAAATGTAGAAGGGCCCAGGGGCTCAGCCGCACAGCCACGCCCTCTTGCGCACTCCGAAACTTGGTTTACCCCACCTCAACTTCAGCACAGCCACCTCATAGGCCCCCTGGTGTCACAAATGAAGATTGTCCCCGGGCCTCACCAGGGAGGGTTCCCATGGGAGGCTGCCCTAGCAAGTGAGGGTGCACATGTCAGCCACGCACCTTGCTGGTCATGTTCAACTGTTGACCGAAGTCATCGTCTTGGTGTCTCCAGACTCCTCTTAACTTTTTTTTTTTTTTCTATTCTTCTATGTCCTTCCCCCAACTCCTTTGCTTTTCCCTCCCCTTGCTCTTTTTTTTTTTTTTTTTTTTTGAGTCAGGGACTCACTGTGTAGTCCAAGTTGAACCCAAACTAGTAGTGATCCTCCCGCTTCAGCCTCCTGAATGACAGACAGCCATATGCCACCAGACCTCCCTTTCTTTGTAGACAATATCAGAATACAGAAAAGTGTTGTGTTGTAAGTGCGTGTGTATGTGTGTGTGTATGCACATGCACGCTGGCTCAGGATGTAAGATGTAGCTCCTATTGGGGTTGCACACAAATGTCAAAATGATGCTGCTATATGTGGCCTCCCTGTAGGAAGTGGCAACTGAGTTGAATCTGAAGCTATCAGGAAATGGGCATGAGGAAGAGGGAGCCTGCCATGCCTGGGCGTGGCTGGGTCCCACTGCACACCCCAGATTTGGAGACTACACTCGTGGTGCCGAGAGGTCCCTGTTCTCACGGACCACATCTGAGGAGCCTGGAAATTTGCTTGTCCCCCCTCGGCACTAGCAAATGTTGCCCCTGGCTGGGGTCTGAGAGTGGCCAGCCTGGGCCTAGGGTATGAACAAAAGGTCATGATACAGGGCGGCTCCCTGCAGGAAGTAGCCTTGACCCCCAGTCTGTACAGAACCAGGGAAGGCTATACTGTGCCCTTGAGGTCTCCTAGATGTGGCCCCGCAGACCCAGCGGCGCAGACCCCCACCCCCACCCCGCGCCAGCGGTCTAGTGGAGCGCTGAGCTCATCCTAGGGGCGGTGTCGCCCGGCGGCCAGGGCGCCTGAGCTCTTGGCGCGCCCCCGCACCCCCCGCGCCCCCGGCTCCCGGTCGATATTACCAATTAAGGCTTTCTCGCCGGGCCGGGCCGGGCCAGGCGCGGGGCGGGCGCGGGGCGGGCGCGGGGCGGGCGCGGGGCGGGGATGCAGCCAACAAGAAGGCGGGCGCGGCGGCCCATTCGCGTGGAGGTGCGCGGCGCAGTGGATGCGGCAGAGCCCGGGGCGCGGGCGAGGCGCGAAGGCGAGCAGGCGCCGCCGCGCGGTTGCCACCTCCCGCAGGGACAGCAGGTGAGGCCACCGTGGCCGGCTCCACGTAGAGCCGCCACGCCGCTCTTGGGCCAGGGACCCAGGTGGCGAAGGTGGGCAGAGAAACAGGAGGATGCGGTCCGCGGCCCCAGGTCCAGCCAGGTGCGGGCTCTGGGAGGGGAGCCCATGGTTGCTGCCTTCCAGAGCTTGCTCAGGACCCCAAGTTTTTGTCACTACCCTGGGAGACCACTGCCGTTAGAATCCTGAGATTGGGGAGGGTATCAGTGTTTCACAGATGGGTGCCGCTGTTGGAGCCCATGAATGATGAGCCACCGCATGTCTGTGTGAACCAAGGACGTTGTGTGGGATGACAAGCGATAACGTGGAAGGACACTTTGGAGCCAGGGTTAGGGTGCACAGGAAGGTCACTTGCTGTTGCAACTCCACAGGGTGCCAGCTGCTTGAGCACAGGGATTCTGATTAGGAGCTGCTAACCTCGTGGGAGCTGTGCTGGGGGTGTGGCCAGGCTGGATTTCCTGGCCGGGCCCTGGGTCTGTAACCCTGGACCCTGTCCCAGGTTGGCTCTAAAACTGATGTTCACTGCCAGCAGGAATGTAGGCAGCAGCATCCCTGGATGCCTAGATGCCACTCGGGGCCAGAGGAGTTGGTGGAATACCCTGGCAGCCCATTCACCATGTTCCCCGTGCTGCAGGCTGCGCAGCAAGGTGGATGCTCAGGAAATGGGCACCCTTGCCTATCACACGTGTCCTTTCCTCCTGACACCTCTTGGCTACCTAGGCCTAGAAAAGGCTCTCCAGGGCTTTTGCAGCCTGGGGTCCCAGCTCTCTGTGGGAGGGCCTGGCCTGAGGTCTGGGGCTGGGGGTGGGGCGGTGGGCGGGGTGTGTCCAACATCCAAGACTCTACTCCAAATAAGGGAAAATATGAAAAGAACTGGATTTTGGCTTCCCTGGGCTGTTCAATCCAGGGGCTTGGGAACAGGGCGACATCTGGTGGAGGTGTTTGTCTTAGGGACAAGAACCCTCCAGGCTCCCATTCCCTCTTTCCCCTCAAGAGTGAAACCTAGGGCCAGAATCCAGGACAACCAAGTCCTGTCTGCTCTTCTGTAGTTGACTACTGGTCAGTTCCTGTGACTCAGTGTCCTTTTTCTCTGAAGATTAAGGGATGAACCCAGATGACCCAACTGGATGGCACCTAGTGGAGAATCAATTCTGGATCCAACACCTTGTGCTTGGGAACTTGCTTTCCAGTAGGGCAGAGGGACTAGAAGGGTAACGCCAAGCCTTTCCCCCTAGAGTGATCCCTTTCACCTCACCAGCTCTCACACTAGAGTGCACTTTGTGCAGGTGTGAATGAAGGTGGGGAGGATGGGAGACAGCAGGTAGAGAGGGTGGGCTTCGGCACAGAAAGTGCCATACTCCTCTGCCAGTTCTGTGATGGGAAAAGCAGGCGTGGCATGCCCACAGCCCCAAAAGAGCACACCAGGGCTAGGTAGAGAGATGCCCTCCAGGGCCACGCGCAGTACGGACATGCAGGCTGGAGAGAGCCAACCATATTTGGGCATGACATGCGAGCTAACCTGTGGTCTCTGCTGGTCTTCAGGAGGGTAGATTAGCACTAGAATGGAGCGGTAGGGAGAGACTGTGTTGCTGGAGAAGAGACAGAGAAAGGAACATTCTAGAGAGAGGCCCATAGGTAGGGGATGGGCTGTGTCCAACCAGGGACAAAGCCATAGGCAGGCTTCTCTGTGGGCTGAAAAGGGTGGCATGGGTGTTGCCCACAGTCCCTTGCTCCTGTGCATCTCAGCACAGGAGCCTCTGCTTCAGATCTAGAATTATCTTCCAGAAAGTTAGCTCTCCCGGAAGAGCTTCCCACTAATCTGAGGACAGAGCGAAAGCTCCTAAGCAGTGCATTTCTTTCCCTCAGTCCACTGGTCTCCTTTCCCCAAGCTCCTACACCTGACACTGAACCTCTCCACCCGCGTGCTCCGAGCCTGCTGAACCTCACGGAGACCCCTCAGCAGGCTCCTCTCGGTGTCCAAGGCTACTGCCCTCCGCGCCCTGTCCGGCCACTACCTGGGTCCCTCTTCTCAGAGCCACTCCCAGGAGAGGAAGCTCCCTGCAGCCCTGTGCCCCACACGTGTGCCCAGGGGCCCAAAGACAGCATTGGGTTGGGTAGCACCGCCGTCTGCCTGCATGCAGAACAGTGTGCACCATGCCATGCCCATGGCGGTGGCGGTGGCGGCGGCCGACAATGCTGTGCGCTCGGCTCCCCAGAGTGCCGGTGGCCTCCTGGCCTAGTGCCCCATTTCTTCTCGGGGTGGCAAGGCTGCAGGGCAGGGGAAACCGGTGGGTCAGGTGCGCAGCGAGGGTCGAGCGGATCGGGAAGGCAGCTGGGGGCCGCGTGGGATCGAGGCTGGGCGATAGCCGCTGTCCTGGTGCAGTGCAGTGGGACCGGCCCTTTCCACCTCTACCCGCAGGGGTGAACTCGGAACTAACTCTGGACCCCAGGGTAGGGAGGTAAAGGCGATGGAGGGTAAAGGGAGGGGCGGAGCCTAAGTGACTCAGGGACCCTATCCGCCCCACCCCACATTGGGGCCTGGGGGAAAAGTCCCTTGTAAGGGCGTGTCGGATGGAGGCCAGCGGTCTCGCGCCACACACTGCTCAGCCTTTTCAGGCTCCGGGGTGAGTTTCCTGCAGCGCTGGCGCAGAGGTTACGGGGTCTAAGCACGTCTCCGGGGCTGGAGACCCGGACCCAAGAGTCCGATCTTATCAGCGGGGGCTGTAGGTTAGGGGGCCTTTGTGCGGCATTCCAACGGGCGGGGTAGGCTCGGCCCCACCCCTCAAGAGCCCCTCCTTTCGCCCCGCCCTTCGCCCCCTTTTAAAGGGCTCGCTCGCTCTCTCCACAGCGCAACCTCAGTTCTCTGCTTCCGCTGTCGCGCGCTTCGGTGCCTGCAACTTTAATTAAAGGGCCGTCCCCTCGCCGAGGCTACAGGACCGCCCCTCCGGATCCTCGCGCCTCAAAATGAGTAGCTTCCACTCCCGGTCCGGCCAGAGCGCAGCGGGCGCGGCTCCGGGTGGCGGTACCGACACTCGGGACGCCGAGATGCCGGCCACCGAGAAGGACTTAGCGGAGGACGCACCGTGGAAGAAGATCCAGCAGAACACTTTCACGCGGTGGTGTAACGAGCACCTGAAATGCGTCAGCAAGCGCATCGCCAACCTGCAGACGGATCTGAGCGACGGGCTACGGCTTATCGCCCTGCTCGAGGTGTTGAGCCAGAAGAAGATGCACCGCAAGCACAATCAGAGGCCCACCTTCCGCCAGATGCAGCTCGAAAACGTGTCGGTGGCGCTGGAGTTCCTGGACCGCGAGAGCATCAAGCTCGTGTCGATTGGTGAGGGCGCGGGCGCCCCAGGGTGGGGGTCTGCACGCTTTCCCATCTCCCCTCGGGCGCCCCTTCCGAGATCCCTCCTCGCCGCTGCACAGCCCCCGGTCTCCGGGCTGCGCGCGGGCCGAGAACAAAGACGCGCGGCTGGCCCGCTGAGCGTGCGAACCGCTACGTGCCCTGCTGGCCCGGGCCCAGGCTGAGCTCACATCCTGCGCGGGCCGCGCCCCCACCACTGCAGCCACGGGGAGCCGATGCTGCGGGCGGGTACTGGCTGGTCTCCGGGCTCCGAGCATTGCGGCCTTTGCCGGAGGACAGGGGGACACGGGCTCTGCCGCTAGGGTGCTTAAACTCCAAGAGAGCTCTGTGGCATCCGTGCCTCTAAAGTGGGAGTTGGAGCTTGTGAGGGGTCCCATTGTCTAGGGTGTTTTGGTTTCTGCCCTGGAATATGGGTCTACCTATTGCAGATGGTTGCAATCCTCAGTACAGACCCCAGGGCAGCTGGGGGGAGGGGCAGACAACCCTAACTCCTAAAGCTGCACGCGAGGTGCGCTGGGTGTAGTTGAGCGGAGGCCCCTGGATTGTGGTCAGCCTGAACGCCTTTCCAGTCTCTCGCGGGTCACACTCGCTTGCACGTAGGCCAAGGTTTGGTGCATCTAGAAAGGTTCCTCTGAGCACACCGAGCTCGCTGCCAGCCTGCTGCCCTCATCCCTGGCCGGAGAGGCTGGACTCGCCAAGGCCTATGCAGCATCCTTTGCCTTTCCTGATAAGGCTGCTCAGGGACAGGCAGTGGGAGCCGGGTTGGGCGAGAAGTAAGATACAATGTACAAGGCTGGCGCACTTTTTTTCTCCGTATCTTCACGACCTTGGGGTGGTGCTTGACGGCCCCAAGAAATCGAGTCTCTAAGACTCCTACTCCCCTGGCTTTAGGGGAGGGCAGGTCTCAGAAGCCAAGCGCTTTCTTTGGAATGCCACCCACCCACCCAGCCCCCCCCGCAGCCCTAGCCTCAGTCTAGCCAAGCTGAGTCACTTCTGAGTCCTGGGGGGGCAACCGGATGTGGGGAGACAGGCCACACCCCAGCTCTTGGGGGGGGTCTCTTCCCTCCTCCCTCCTCCCTTCTCCCCTCCTTCTAGTGAGCTGGCTGGAGCAGGCCTAGTTCCCAGAGCTTTGCCATATAAGGCAAAAAAATGTTGGAAAGCAGCAGTGATTAGGGAAGGGAGGGGGCTGACTGACCCAGGGGCTGGGGAAAGGGGTGGGAGGGGCGGGGCCAACCCACAGGGCAGCCTCCCCGCCTGGGCCCTGGTCCTGCCCTCCGTTTGAGGAGGGGGACAAAGAGGCTGGCATGGGTTCCCCCTCCCAAGTAGACCAGAGGAGGGCCCTACCTTACCTACAGGGCCTGTGAGTCTCGTGCTGCTGTTCTTTTGCGGCCAAGGAGGGTTGTGGCCTCTGGAAGCTCCCACCCGGGTCCTAGGACCCCCGCAGGGCCTGGTGGGAACCTCAGCAACCCTTTGTCCTTGGCTTCCTCTGAATTCCATTCGGGCACTCGAAGAGGCCAGAGTCAGGGTGTTGGACCAACTTGGTCGGGCACGGGTCATGCTCCTCTGTTTGTGGTAGCTTGTCTGGCCCTCCAGGTGCTGCCCGCTAGATACAGAGGCCACCTGCCATGAGTCCTTCTGGGGGTGCCTGCCTCTCATTGCTGTGCCCCCACCCACCCCCATTTGGTTCACTCAAGAAGTATTGTCTGATTACAGGGTAACCAGCAGGGTTGCAAAGATGAACTCTTAGAAAGCCTGCCCCACTGCAGCCACCCACCCTGAAAAAGGCAGACCCAGAGGTGGCCTTGGGTGTGGCTCACAGTAGTTGTCATGGGGATGGAGTATAGGGTGTCCGCCCTAAGCACTTCCCCTGCAGGGAGCATGGCAGCCACCTGAGGCAGTGAGCCCGCTAGATGGCAAGTAGGGTAGGGATGGGTGGCAGCTGAGTGGGGTTCTGCTGAGGCAGCAAGACAGAGGGACCCCACCCAGGGCCCTTCCCCCAAGCTCCCAAGGGGGCGCTGGGCACAGCCTCATCTCACCCGGCCCCACCCTACCCTTTCAGCTGGTGCACGGAAACCCCAGTGTTTCCTGCCCTGCCACCCCAGTGGTTCCCTCCAGGCACCGTGAGTCAGGACCATGGGGCCCACTTCTGGGTGCTGCCGCACGACAGCCCAGGCTCTCCTCCCTGCAACCACCATGGGGCAAGGAAGTGGGGAGGGGTGTGGCTCACACCCCTTCACCCAAGGGTCCTTGCCCAACACCTCTACTTCCCCTCACTCGTGTCTCCCACCCCCCTCCCTGGCCCAGCAGTTGCGTTTCCCAACCAGCCTTTGCCAATCCAACCTTCCTCTTCCTCATCCCTAGCCCAGAGCATAGGCCCTGGATTCTAGGCTGGAGCTGGGCTGCTCACAGCACTGCCTCATATGTGTCCCCTTACTGCATCATATTGTTGTCTTGTGTCCACAGATGTCCCATTTGGGTTGATACATCCCCTTGAGCACCCATAAAGCCAATGGCCAGTATGTTCTCTGAAGAACCCTAGCCAGAAGGGCCTGTCCGTTCTGCACCCCCTGGGGTGCAGGGCCCCAGCTCTACTGCCTGAGGGAGGCCCGGCCCCTGCTATGGGCACCAGCACCAGGACCTCTTTGGCCCGTAGACAGCAAGGCCATTGTGGATGGGCACCTGCGGCAGTAGGAGTCGTGTGTGATAAGTGAAGACTGTAACGCCTTCTTATCAGAGCACTTGGGGTCCTGGTCGTCCTCATTATCACCCAGGAAGTCTGAATGATCTGCTTGCCCTTGACCCGTCTTTCCTTTATACATCTTGTTCCTAGCATTTATCTCAGCCTGCTTTTTGTAAGCAAAAAGCAGAACAAAAGTTTTCTTTGAAGGGTGGATATTCTTATCTTCGTGTTCTAGCACAAGAAGTCTAGAGTACAGGTTCCTCTTGTTACAACAGTTACCAGGGATCAGAGGCTTCTGGGAGCTCCCTGGGCTGCAGGGCCCCAGCTCTGCTGCCTGAGGGAGGCCCGGCCCCTGCTATAGGCACCAGCCCCAAGACCTCCCTTGCCCCATAGACAGCAAAGCCATCGTGGATGGGAACCTGAAGCTGATCTTGGGCCTCATCTGGACACTGATCCTGCACTACTCCATCTCTATGCCCATGTGGGATGAGGAAGAGGACGAGGAGGCCAAAAAGCAGACCCCCAAGCAGAGGCTCCTGGGCTGGATCCAGAACAAGCTGCCACAGCTGCCCATCACCAACTTCAGCCGGGACTGGCAGAGTGGCCGTGCCCTAGGTGCCCTGGTTGACAGCTGTGCCCCAGGTGAGGGGCCCAGGGGTGGGCAGCATCAGCTGAGGCTGGCTGGGGGGCGCGGGGTACACGGACTTGCTCATGCACAGCCTTTTCTGTGTCACAGGCCTGTGTCCTGACTGGGACTCCTGGGATGCCAGCAAGCCTGTGAACAATGCACGGGAGGCTATGCAGCAGGCCGACGACTGGCTGGGCATCCCCCAGGTATGGCTCTGCCTGGAGTGCTGAGGGCACATGTGTGCCCAGAGCCCCGGCAGCCATTGTGTTCTGTCCCTGCCAGGTGATCACTCCTGAGGAGATAGTGGACCCTAACGTGGATGAGCATTCTGTCATGACATACCTGTCCCAGTTCCCCAAGGCCAAGTTGAAGCCAGGGGCCCCCCTGCGGCCCAAACTCAATCCGAAGAAAGCCCGAGCCTACGGGCCAGGTGAGGGCACCTGCCTAGCTGGGGTGCTTCCATTTGCTGATTTTTTCGCAGGGGACAGTGCCCACTCTAGGGGACCAGATGCCTGCCACTCACCAGTCAGGCAAGGAAAGGTCCGACAGTACTGGTAACATTTCCAAGAGTGCACTGCTTGACTGAACTTCAAGTTCCTCAAGGCACGTGAGCCTGAGAGGTGCCTTGGGGCAGGAGGACCTGCTGGGGCTCCTTTTCCCTAATGGCCAAGGAGCTGGGCATGTTGGAACGTGCTTGTCATCCCAGTACTCAGGACACTGAGGCAGGAGGATCGGCCCTGTCTCGGGGGAAATAAAAGCAAAAGGCATAATGGATCAGGAGCCGTGGGGCCCAGATCCTGCAGGAACGTAGCCCAGTCTCAGGGTTGGGCAACCCAGCCCGCGGCACACAGGCTAAACGTTCCAGGAGGCAGGCACAGGCCTGTCCAGGCCACTGGGTCCCAGCCAGGTTCCAGTGTTGGGATTTGTGCTGACAAAACTCAGCCTAGCCTGGCCCTGGGGAGGTTGCTGAGCCCGCAGAGCGTCGGGTGCTCTGCCTGCCTCAGCATCCTGCTTCCTGACTGCCTTTCCAGGCATTGAGCCCACAGGCAATATGGTGAAGAAGCGAGCGGAGTTCACTGTGGAGACCCGCAGTGCTGGCCAGGGGGAGGTGTTGGTCTATGTGGAGGACCCCGCTGGACACCAGGAGGAGGTAGGCTCCTGTGCTGGCGGGGGAGGGCCTGTGCTGGCCGCCCTGGATGGGCCATTCTGAGCAAAGTCCCCTTCCTTCACAGGCAAAGGTGACTGCCAACAATGACAAGAACCGCACCTTCTCTGTCTGGTATGTCCCCGAAGTGACGGGGACACACAAGGTGAGCCCTCACCTGCCAGGAAGACTGGCAGCCCTGGGCAGGGCCTGCAGGGCTCCACTCCACTCTCATGGCACATTTCTCCTGGGGACAGGTGACCGTGCTCTTCGCTGGCCAGCACATTGCCAAGAGCCCCTTTGAGGTGTACGTGGACAAGTCGCAGGGTGATGCCAGTAAGGTGACTGCTCAGGGCCCCGGCCTGGAGCCCAGTGGCAACATTGCCAACAAGACCACCTACTTTGAGATCTTCACAGCAGGTGAGTGGCTGCAGCTGAGCGCCCAGCCTGGGAGTGCTGTGCTGAGCCTGGGCTCTGAGCCTGTGCCCTGTGTTAGGAGCTGGCAACGGGGAGGTGGAAGTCATGATCCAGGACCCTGCGGGACAGAAAGGCACAGTGGAGCCCCAGCTGGAGGCTCGGGGGGACAGCACATATCGCTGCAGCTACCAGCCCACCATGGAGGGCACTCACACGGTGCATGTCACCTTTGCTGGGGTGCCCATCCCTCGCAGCCCGTACACTGTCACTGTCGGCCAAGGTAGGCCAGGCCCTGGTTGTCCTGCCCCATGCAGCCTGGGCCTCCAAGGGAGGGAAGCCCAGCCCCATGCCTGAGCTTGAGCCAGAGCCAGGGGCTCGAGCAACACCGTCTGGGCACACGCTGTCTTTCCTCCCTGTTGGGGCTCTTCCTCCTCTTCTGTCCATCTTTCTTTCCATGCTTTACCTTCGGAAGAGCTCGCTCCAGCTGTCTAGAAACCTGCTGCTCTCTGCTCTGCCCGTCGGGCCCACGGTACTTGGCTCTTTTCCTCCAAGTGTATGTGTGGGGTCTGCGGTGTCCTGGCTGGGAGGTGGTGCCTGGGGCCCGGCTGTTCCCCTTCTCCTGCATGTGCCTCAGCAGCCTGTTGGGCGAGCCCTGGGGACCCTCAGGTCCCAGCACCCTGATTATGTGGGAGGCTAGGAAGGGGTCCTGCCAGCCATGGTGGCTTACTCGCCCCTCTGCCTACAGCCTGCAACCCAGCCGCCTGCCGCGCTGTGGGCCGGGGCCTGCAGCCCAAGGGAGTTCGGGTAAAGGAGACTGCAGACTTCAAGGTGTACACGAAGGGCGCAGGCAGTGGGGAGCTCAGAGTCACCGTGAAGGGCCCCAGTAAGTGGGGCTGGCACATGGGGCGGGACAGCAGTGGGGTGCTGCTGAGTGGGCCTGAGCCTTTGCTGTCCTGCAGAGGGAGAGGAGCGCGTGAAGCAGAAGGACCTGGGTGATGGCGTGTACGGCTTTGAGTACTACCCCACTGTCCCTGGCACATACACTGTTACCATCACGTGGGGTGGCCAAAACATTGGGCGCAGGTAGGCTCCTGACCCCACCACCCCGCATCCCTACAGAAGAGGCACCACTGGGTGCAGGATGGTCCCTGGGCAGGGCAGCGCCTCTCAGCATCCCCTTGTGGTCTCCAATTTGCAGTCCCTTCGAGGTGAAGGTGGGGACCGAGTGCGGCAACCAGAAGGTGCGGGCCTGGGGTCCCGGGCTTGAGGGTGGTGTCGTCGGCAAGTCAGCTGATTTCGTGGTCGAGGCCATTGGGGATGACGTGGGCACCCTAGGTGAGTTGGTGTCATTGGTGTTCACAGTGGGGATAGCGACAGGGTGGTCACGTGCCCCACGCTGAGCCTGCAGGGCACCAATAAGGCTGGGGGTCGTTCCAGGGTTCTCGGTGGAAGGACCATCACAGGCCAAGATTGAATGTGACGACAAGGGCGATGGCTCTTGCGACGTGCGCTACTGGCCCCAGGAGCCTGGCGAGTATGCTGTGCATGTGCTGTGTAACAGCGAAGACATCCGCCTCAGCCCCTTCATGGCTGACATCCGAGAAGCCCCCCCAGACTTCCACCCAGACCGGGTAAGGGGGACACGGGCATCGCTGTCCCAAGGCTTACATGGGTAGCACTGCTGGGCCCGGCTCCTGCCACCGTGGCACAAGTGCCCTACCCAGCTTGCGACACCTGTGGGCTGGGTGGTCTCTTGCCAGGTGAAGGCACGTGGGCCTGGACTGGAGAAAACAGGTGTGGCTGTCAACAAACCAGCTGAGTTCACGGTGGATGCCAAGCTTGGTGGAAAAGCTCCACTCCGGGTCCAAGTGCAGGTGGGATGCCACCCATGCTGGGGACAACGGGTGGGCTCCCAGGTCTGGGCATTGACTAGCAGCACTCCTGCTCTCGTCTCCCTTGCAGGACAACGAAGGCTGCCCCGTGGAGGCGTCAGTCAAGGACAATGGCAATGGCACTTACAGCTGCTCCTATGTGCCCAGGAAGCCGGTGAAGCACACAGCCATGGTGTCATGGGGCGGCGTGAGCATTCCTAACAGCCCCTTCCGGGTGAGCCTGCACATGGGCTTTAGCGTGGCTCCCCAGAGCGCTTGCTTTGTGTCTGGCTGGAGTTAGCTGGTTGGCTTTGGTTTCTTGAGACACGGTCTTACTTTGCAGCGCAGGCTGACTTTGAACTCAATGCACTGGACTTACCCCTCAGTCTTCTGAGCGCTGGGGTGGCAGGCCTGGGCCACCACACCCAGCTTTTATTGTTCGCTTATTTTTTGAGTCAGAGTTTCAGTATGTGGTTTCGGTTGGCCTTGAACTCATTGTGAAGCCCAGGCTGCGTTCAAATTGGTGGCCGATTCTCCTGCCTCAGCCTCTTAAGCGCTGGGGTCACAGCCATGTGTCATCATGCCGAGCCCCAAGCAGCTTTTACTGCAGAGCTGTGTAACCTTTCTAGGTTCAGGAGAATTTCAGTGCTGCCAGAGAAACTTCCCAGACCATCGCCTCTCCCACCCTGGCAGCCACCAATCCTCATCTTTCTTTGCGGAGATGGCATCACAGGCCGTGTGGCCTTCTGACTCATTGGCGCCTTCTTAGGGCTGATGAACTTTATGCCTATGCACGGCATGTGTGGTGTCTTTCCAGTCCCGTGTTAGACCTGTGGGTGTTTGAGACTGCTGTGGATTGCACCCCTGGAAACATTCAGGACAAGTGTTGGTGGGGGTCTCAGGTTTCATTCTCATGGGGTGTCCCAGGGTCACTCTGTTTTTGTTGGGGAACCAGTGACCCATGAAGGCACTCCTCATGTCCTGCACTTGCTCCTGTCCCTGCAGGTAAATGTGGGAGCTGGCAGCCACCCAAACAAGGTCAAGGTGTATGGTCCAGGAGTGGCCAAGACAGGGCTTAAGGCCCATGAGCCCACCTACTTCACCGTGGACTGCACTGAGGCTGGCCAGGGTAAGGCCCAGCTGGTGGAAGGGACAGGTAGGCGGGTGGGTGAGGGTCCCCCAAAGTTCCACACTCTGCTCCTGCTCTCCCACAGGTGACGTCAGCATTGGGATCAAATGTGCCCCCGGAGTGGTGGGTCCTGCTGAGGCTGACATTGACTTTGACATTATCCGCAATGACAATGACACTTTCACTGTCAAGTACACACCCCGCGGTGCTGGCAGTTACACCATCATGGTCCTCTTTGCGGACCAGGTGGGTGGCACCACTCCTGTGCCCTGGGCAGCTAGGTGTTGGGTGCTGCGTCACTCATGCTCTCTTCCCATTGCCCATAGGCCACCCCCACCAGCCCCATCCGTGTCAAGGTGGAGCCCTCCCATGACGCCAGCAAGGTGAAGGCGGAGGGCCCTGGCCTCAGTCGCAGTGGTAGGAACCAGGAGCCTAGGACAGGGTGGTGGAGTAGTGGGGCGGCCTTGGGCCGGGTTCAATCGAATGGTCCCTTACACAGTGCCCGTGTCTCTTACTTAGGTGTGGAGCTGGCCAAGCCTACCCACTTCACAGTGAATGCAAAAGCTGCCGGCAAAGGCAAGCTGGATGTCCAGTTTTCAGGGCTGGCCAAGGGGGAGGCAGTTCGGGATGTGGACGTCATTGACCACCACGATAACACGTACACAGTCAAATACACTCCAGTGCAACAGGTGCCACCTGTGTCCCTGGGGGCTCCCAGGTTGGGGTGGAGTGGTGCTGGCATGCAGAGTGGGGATCTCTGAATCTCTCATCTGTATCCTTCAGGGTCCGGTCGGCATCAATGTCACTTATGGAGGTGATCCCATCCCTAAGAGTCCCTTCTCGGTGGGGGTGTCTCCGAGCCTGGACCTTGGCAAGATCAAGGTGTCCGGCCTGGGAGAGAGTAAGTCACTGAGGAGCCCAGCTTGGCTGCCCCAGCCAAGGCTGCCTGCAGCACGCATCACCTTCTCTTTCCCTCCCATCTCCTTACAGAAGTGGATGTTGGCAGAGACCAGGAATTCACAGTCAAGTCAAAAGGGGCAGGAGGCCAAGGCAAAGTGGCGTCCAAGATTGTGGGCCCTTCGGGTGCAGCGGTTCCCTGCAAGGTGGAGCCAGGCCTGGGGGCCGACAACAGCGTAGTGCGCTTTGTGCCCCGTGAGGAGGGTCCCTATGAGGTGGAAGTGACCTACGATGGCGTGCCTGTGCCGGGCAGCCCCTTCCCTCTAGAGGCCGTGGCTCCTACCAAGCCTAGCAAGGTAACTGGCTCTGAGGCCCTGGGGATGGCACCGCACGCTCCCAGACTGCTCGGGGCGCACCTCATTTCCCCAGCCCATACCGTCCTGCTTTTTGCCTTATGAGTGATGGGTGGTGCTTAGGCCTGTCCGTGTCCCCATTTGCGGGGAAGGAGGCAATGATGGAGGACTGCAGTGACACAGCCTTAGCACCACCCGCCTCCTCCCCAGGTGAAGGCATTCGGGCCCGGGCTGCAGGGCGGCAGTGCAGGCTCTCCTGCCCGCTTTACCATTGACACCAAAGGTGCAGGCACAGGTGGCCTGGGACTGACCGTAGAAGGCCCCTGCGAGGCTCAGCTCGAGTGCCTGGACAACGGCGACGGCACCTGCTCTGTGTCCTACGTGCCCACTGAGCCTGGGGACTACAACATCAACATTCTGTTCGCTGACACCCACATCCCCGGCTCGCCATTCAAGGCACACGTGGTGCCGTGCTTTGACGCCACCAAGGTCAAGTGCTCCGGCCCCGGGCTGGAGCGTGCCACTGCAGGGGAGGTGGGCCAGTTCCAGGTGGACTGCTCAAGTGCAGGCAGTGCTGAGCTGACCATCGAGATCTGCTCGGAGGCAGGTCTGCCGGCCGAGGTGTACATCCAGGACCATGGTGATGGCACACACACCATCACGTACATTCCTCTCTGCCCTGGGGCTTACACTGTCACCATCAAGTACGGTGGCCAGCCCGTGCCCAACTTCCCCAGCAAGCTGCAGGTGGAGCCTGCAGTGGACACATCAGGCATCCAGTGCTATGGGCCAGGGATTGAGGGCCAAGGTGAGGGGCCTGGGGGACACATGGCAGGAGTGTGGGGAGTGGGGTCCCGAGCACCTAGCATCCTCACCATGGTGTCCTGTAGGGGTCTTCCGTGAGGCCACCACGGAGTTCAGTGTGGATGCCCGGGCACTGACACAGACTGGAGGACCGCATGTCAAGGCCCGTGTGGCCAATCCCTCTGGCAATCTGACTGAGACCTATGTACAGGACCACGGTGATGGCACCTACAAGGTGGAATACACACCATATGAGGAAGGTAGGTGCTGGTGCCCCATGCAGATAGGCTGGCAGCAGGGACTGGGCTGCAGGCTCCTCCTGAGCAGCCTTGCCTGTCCCACCCCAGGACTCCACTCTGTGGATGTGACCTATGATGGCAGCCCTGTGCCCAGCAGCCCCTTCCAGGTGCCTGTGACTGAGGGCTGTGACCCCTCCCGAGTTCGTGTCCATGGGCCTGGTATCCAGAGTGGCACCACCAATAAGCCTAACAAATTTACTGTGGAGACCAGGTGAGAGGGCCCCCAGGGAGGCCGGTGGCCATCAGGCTTGGAGCCCTGATTGACCAGCTCTCCGTTTGCATCAGGGGAGCTGGTACAGGGGGCCTGGGGCTGGCCGTCGAGGGCCCTTCAGAGGCCAAGATGTCTTGCATGGACAACAAGGACGGCAGCTGCTCAGTAGAGTACATCCCCTATGAGCCCGGGACCTACAGTCTGAACGTCACCTACGGTGGACACCAAGTGCCAGGTGAGGGCTGTTACCAGTGCAGAGCTAACACTGTACCTTCGTCCCTGCTCCGTCTCACACAGCTGTCCCCCTGCCCCACCCCCAGGCAGCCCCTTCAAGGTCCCTGTGCACGACGTGACAGATGCATCCAAAGTCAAGTGCTCTGGGCCTGGCCTGAACCCAGGCATGGTCCGTGCCAACCTCCCTCAGTCATTTCAGGTGGACACCAGCAAAGCTGGTGTGGCCCCACTGCAGGTCAAAGTGCAGGGCCCCAAAGGTGAGTGTGTCAGGGGGAGGTGATGTCCCCTTGGTAGGGAGGACTGGAGGCAGGGCCTCATGTGGCATCCTCCGGGTGGGTGCTAGGAGAGCCTCCGGCTGCAGCAAAGTAGGTGAAACCTTGAGTCCAGCACGGGGTAAAGGAGGGTGGGTGAGGGTCCAAGGGCCTCTTGTGCCACTTGGTCTGAGCAGATAAGGATGCCAAGAGGCCTAGGGCTGTCTTCACCTATCCAGTGGGATAGGAATGGTAGCCTGAGGACCCAACTGATGCTCTATCCCTGGGCTGGGACTGGGCCAGGCCTGGTGGAGCCTGTGGATGTGGTGGACAATGCTGATGGCACCCAGACGGTCAACTACGTGCCCAGCCGAGAGGGGCCCTACAGCATCTCTGTGCTATATGGGGAGGAAGAGGTGCCTCGAAGGTGAGATGGGGCTGCTATGCTGGGAGGCGGGCTGGAGGCCCACAGCGGCTGCCCACTCAACCTTGGCCCCACAGTCCCTTCAAGGTCAAAGTGCTTCCTACACATGATGCCAGCAAGGTGAAGGCCAGCGGCCCCGGGCTCAATACCACTGGTGTGCCCGCCAGCCTGCCTGTGGAGTTCACCATTGATGCCAAGGATGCTGGGGAGGGCCTGTTGGCTGTGCAGATCACGGTAGGGGTGCTTTCCCAGGCTGCACTGCAGCTTCAGGAGTGGGAAGAGGAGCAAGCCCCAGGCTGGTCTGGTTCTTCACTAGTAGAGCAGGTTGCCATGAGAACCTTAGGATGTTGGGGACAGGAACGGGCTGCCCAAGGCCCACTTGCTCACCGCTGACTTCAAACCTGCTGCTGAAGCCTGCGGGGGGACTTTATTTCCCTGTCTGTAGCCACCTGGTAAGGCATCTCTAAGGCCAGGATCTTCAGGCGAACTCCCCGATGGCCCCTGTTGTCAGTCAAGGAAAGCTGGGTTCTGCCCGCGGGGAAGTAAAGGACAGTGCCAGGGCAGGTAGCCCAGTCTGGTGGGCTCCAGCCAACCCTCCCCCGTCCCCATGCTGTCATGCTGTGCTACATAGGACCCTGAAGGCAAGCCCAAGAAGACGCACATCCAGGATAACCACGATGGCACGTACACGGTGGCCTATGTGCCAGATGTGACAGGCCGGTACACCATCCTCATCAAGTATGGCGGTGACGAGATCCCCTTCTCCCCATACCGAGTCCGGGCCGTGCCCACTGGGGATGCCAGCAAGTGCACGGTCACAGGTGAGCCAGCCCGCCAGCGGCCACTGTGGCGCTGGGCCCGGGGTTCGGGTGTGCCTGTGTGCCAGGGCTCGCTGCTTGGGCGGCGTGTGGGATGGGGGCCGCCCCCTGAGTGACTCACCTGACCTTTCTCCTTGCTCTCTGCCCTCTCACCTCAGTGTCAATCGGAGGTCACGGGCTAGGTAAGCTGCTTGCTGGGGCAACTTCCTTTCCTTCTCGTTGCTACCGCCCAGGACAGTTCCAGCTGCAGCTCTAGGCAGGGACTGAGCAGGGGAGGCTGCGCCCCAGAAGGCTGCAGGCAGAGGCTCAGGGCCCTGCGAGGCTCCCGGAGCTGAGCACGCTCTGGCCCTTCCCCTCAGTGGGCTTTCGTTTCCCATCCAGAACTTGGGTTGCAGCTGAGAGCTTTGGGGTGAGGTGCACCCCGCTGGGGACCTTGGGGTCTGGGGATCTTGACGCTTGGGACAGGCAGCAAGTGGGCATCTCTGGCCCTGGTCAGATCCGCAGACCTCTGTCCCCCTTTCCCAGGTCCCCACCTCCCAGGGGCCTGAGTGTCCCGGGCTAGGGCGGTGCATGAACGGGTGGGCTGGCTGGTAGTGCAGAAGTGCCAGCGACTGCTTGGGTGGCCAGCATGGTGGAGCCCTGCCGGCCTCTGAGCCCCAAAGTGCACTCTAGCTGGCTTCCTCTCCCTCGCCCTCCAGCAGTGACGTTATTCAGGCAGCCCCCCCCACCACCACCGGGCACAGACTTCTGCCCTGGCAGGAATGCCCCAGAGTGCCCGTGTTCAGCAGTAGCCACTTGAGGGCCTCTGGTAACTGGAGGCCTGGCACTTAGGCTGGTAGCCAGCGAGTGGGTTAGGGAGTGGTTAGGGTTCAGGGGCAGGGCTAGGTGGCTCTGTAGAGCAGGCCACAGATCTGTGTGGCCTTAGGCACACGGGATGCTAGGGATTGGGAGGATTTGGGTGCCAAGGCCTTGGGAGCAGATGAAAAGGGGCAGACTCACAGCGACCTCAGGTTCCTTGCCTACTGTGCGGCATAGGGGCAGCGTGGGGCCTTGGGACACTTTCAGGCCATGCAGAGGTTCAGCCTGGGCCAGGTTTATGGCTGTGGACCTTCAGGTGGGAGCCCAGAGTGTGTGGACCTTGAGGATGGCGTGGCTGAGCCCTGCTGCCAGGCTAGGGGCTAAGGGAACAGGGCCTGGCCACTAGCTAGACAGTGGGCAGCAGGCGGTGAGTTGGGACTGGAGACGTGCAGGCTGGCCAGGGGCCCCTCGAGCTGGCTCTGGAGGGGTGGGGGCTCCCAGCTGCTTTCCGGCAGAGGCCAGGCTGCAGGGCGCTCTCGCTGCCAGGCCTCACAGCCCACGGCTCCTCCAAGCCTCCACGGCTGAGCCCAGTCCATAACGTCACTGTCCCTCTTCCTCGGGCACTCTGGGGCCCTAGAGGCTGCTCCGCTGCTCTCCTTTTGCTCTCCCGCGCGTGCGGTGGCTGTAGCTCAGGCTTCCCTCCCCTGCCTGCCTGCTGCTGCCCCACTCTGCCAAGCTGCTGCGCTGCCTGTGTCCCGTGCTAACCCGCTGCCTCCCACTCCTTCCTGCCTGCGCTGGGCCACGCAGAGCCTTGGGTTGAGTGCGCCTTCTCAGTGGTCAGGAAAGCCTGGTTGCACCTTCAGGTCTGGGGAGAGGGAGGCAAGTGTCATATCCCCCACACCGCAGCAAGACTCCCTCACCGCGTCCACATGCAGCAGCAGGGCCTGGGGCCAGGCGGCAGGGGCGCAGGCAGCTGTGGGCCAGCCGTGGCGCTGGCTGAGGCGGAGTCAGCAGGGGAGGTGCTGTAGGGGCTCACCATGATGGCTCTTCCTTTCCCTCCCTGTCCCGTGCAGGGCCAGAGGTGGCCAGGAGAATCTTTCCTGTCTTCTGAGAAACCACTCACCGTAGAGCTTGGGGCGGTGGGGGGTGGGGGGCTGGCTGTGCTTGGTGGTCGCAGTAAGGAGTCTGGATGGATGGGAACAGCCTGGGTGCCAGGCTCACCCGCCGGCCCCCCTCTGGGGACCCACCCGGCCCTCCCAGGTGCTGGCATCGGCCCCACCATCCAGATTGGGGAGAAGACCGTGATTACTGTGGACACGAAGGCTGCTGGTAAAGGCAAGGTGACCTGCACCGTGTGCACGCCGGACGGCTCCGAGGTGGACGTAGACGTGGTGGAGAACGCGGATGGCACCTTCGACATCTTCTACACGGCCCCTCAGCCAGGCAAATACGTCATCTGCGTGCGCTTTGGTGGCGAGCACGTGCCCAACAGTCCCTTCCAAGTGACAGTAAGCAGGACTTAGGGCCAGCTGGGCAGGGGCTCCAACAGGTCCTGGCCTGTCCCGCTTGGGCCCCTCTTGACAGGCCTGCCTGCCACTCGCTTTCTTCTCCAGGCCCTGGCTGGAGATCAGCCCTCAGCACAGCCCTCTCTGCGGCCTCAGCAGTTGGCTCCACAGTACGCCTACCCTCCAGGTGGCCAGCAGACCTGGGTAAGGCACTAATCATCCAGGCATCCGCAAAGGCCCTGCCCTCCAGGTGCTGAGGAACCCTAGTTCCTCCCCACCCCTCACCCAGGTTCTCTTCACGGCAGGCCCCAGAGAGGCCCCTGGTGGGTGTCAATGGGCTAGACGTGACCAGCCTGAGGCCCTTTGACCTTGTCATCCCCTTCACCATCAAGAAGGGCGAGATCACTGGTGAGTCGGTATGGCGGGAAGAGTGTCAAGGTGAGGCCGTGCCCTCAGGCCGCCCTGACACCAGCCCTGACCCACTGCCTGCAGGGGAGGTCCGGATGCCCTCAGGCAAGGTGGCACAGCCTTCTATCACGGACAATAAGGATGGCACCGTGACTGTGCGTTATGCACCCAGTGAAGCTGGCCTGCATGAGATGGACATCTGCTATGACAGCATGCACATCCCAGGTAGGCCACCCCATGCCACCATGTCCCAAAGCGATGGTAGTTAGGGGACGTGAATGAGGTGGACACTCCACATGGGCTCTATTCTCACCTCAGGGAGCCCCCTGCAGTTCTACGTAGATTATGTCAACTGTGGCCATGTCACTGCCTATGGGCCTGGTCTCACCCATGGAGTAGTCAATAAGCCTGCCACCTTCACTGTGAACACCAAGGATGCAGGAGAAGGTGAGTAGCATCGCTGGAAGGGTCACCTCATCGGTTCGCCTCCCTGGGTTGGCTCCCATCCTCACTGGTGACTCTTCCCAGGGGGCTTGTCACTGGCCATTGAGGGGCCCTCCAAAGCAGAAATCAGCTGCACTGACAACCAGGATGGGACGTGCAGTGTGTCCTACCTGCCCGTGCTGCCTGGGGACTACAGCATTCTGGTCAAATACAACGAGCAACACATCCCGGGAAGCCCCTTCACCGCCAGGGTGACAGGTTGGTGGCACCAGGATTGGCGGGCCTGGCCTCGTGCAGGCAGATGCACGCTGATGGATGCCTCCCTCCCCTGCTAGGTGACGACTCAATGCGCATGTCCCACCTAAAGGTGGGCTCTGCTGCTGACATCCCCATCAACATCTCCGAGACTGACCTCAGCCTGTTGACGGCCACCGTGGTGCCCCCCTCGGGCCGGGAGGAGCCCTGTCTGCTGAAGCGGCTGCGCAATGGTCACGTGGGTAAGAGGCTGATGGGCAAGGGGACCTGTGCCAGAGTCTCCGGGGGCTGCACCTTCCCAGGTAACAGCTCTGCCCTGTGCCCAGGGATCTCCTTCGTGCCCAAGGAGACAGGCGAGCACCTGGTACATGTGAAGAAGAATGGGCAGCATGTGGCCAGCAGCCCCATCCCCGTGGTAATCAGCCAGTCTGAGATCGGGGATGCCAGCCGCGTGAGGGTCTCAGGCCAGGGCCTCCACGAAGGCCATACTTTCGAGCCTGCAGAGTTCATTATTGACACCCGAGATGCAGGTAGGTGGTGGCAGCCTGCTGGGCGGGGTGATGCTGCCATTCTTGGCTCCTTGGCTCAGGTTCACCCGTCCTCCAGGTTATGGTGGGCTTAGCCTGTCCATTGAGGGTCCTAGCAAGGTGGACATCAACACAGAGGACCTGGAAGATGGCACGTGCAGGGTCTCCTACTGCCCCACGGAGCCTGGCAACTATATCATCAACATTAAGTTTGCCGACCAGCACGTGCCTGGTAAGTGCATTGGCCCCACGGCTTGCCCAGCCTGCATGCGCAGTGACACGACCGCGCTTCCACACACCAGTCTTGCATATGTAGCCTATAAGCCAGGCCTTTCCTCCCCACAGGTAGCCCCTTCTCTGTGAAGGTGACCGGTGAGGGCCGGGTGAAGGAAAGCATCACACGCAGGCGACGAGCTCCATCGGTGGCCAATGTTGGCAGTCACTGTGACCTCAGCTTAAAGATCCCTGGTACAGGGTTTAGGGAACATGGGGGGTGGGGCAGGGGTGGGTCCCAGGGCTCCTGCTCACCAGGCCATCCCCACCTGCAGAGATCAGCATCCAGGACATGACAGCCCAGGTGACCAGCCCATCGGGCAAGACCCACGAGGCAGAGATCGTGGAAGGAGAGAACCACACTTACTGTATCCGCTTTGTGCCTGCTGAGATGGGCATGCACACGGTCAGCGTGAAGTACAAGGGCCAGCACGTGCCCGGCAGTCCCTTCCAGTTTACTGTGGGGCCCCTAGGGGAAGGCGGAGCCCACAAGGTCCGTGCAGGTGGTCCCGGCCTGGAGAGGGCTGAAGCCGGAGTGCCAGGTAGGCACACTTGTGCCAGAGGTTGTGTTGGGTGGGGGGAGCCGGTAGCCTTGGTGTTTTCATTATGTTTGGAGAGGTGGCTGCCCAGCTTCCAGCCCTCTGCAAGGGTCCTCTGCTCCTCCACAGCTGAATTCAGCATCTGGACCCGAGAAGCTGGTGCTGGCGGCCTAGCCATCGCTGTCGAGGGCCCCAGCAAGGCTGAGATCTCTTTTGAGGACCGCAAGGATGGCTCCTGTGGTGTGGCCTATGTGGTCCAGGAGCCAGGTATGGGGCCAGGGCTGCTTAGGGCTCCAGAAGGTGGAGTTCCAGTGTGAGTGGTGGCCCAGGGTCCTCCTGGCTGTGTGGGGGGGAGAAGCCAAGAGGGTGATGGGCAGGGCCTTGGGGGTTTGGTTCCCCCCATGTGCTTAGCCCAGCCTTGTACTCCCTCCTGGCCCAGGTGACTACGAGGTCTCAGTCAAGTTCAACGAGGAGCACATCCCTGACAGCCCCTTCGTGGTGCCTGTGGCCTCTCCGTCTGGCGACGCCCGCCGACTTACTGTTTCTAGTCTTCAGGTGAGGCACTGAGAGAAACTGCCCACCTGGGGCTCCTGGGCCCGGCCAGACCAGAGCCAACGGAGCATGGGCCTTGGCACTGCGCCAAATGCCCTGCCCTGGGCAGCTCCAGGCACCAGGCTTCTGCTCTGGCTGGGTGCAGCCCACGCTTGGGGTTGGCAGGAGGTGCCTTGCCAGCCGCGTGGAGTTTTTCTCGTGTCTCAGGTCTAAAGGCTTTGAACAGAAGCCCGTGCCCCTTGAGCACCAGGGCTGAGGTTTAAAGAGGGACAGCCCGCTAGGGCTTGGTGCTGCCGTTTGTATGTGTGTGACCACAGGGTATGCATGTGGGGGCGGGGGCCGGGGTGTGCCTGTCGCTTGCTGCTCACTCAGATCAGTGGCTGTACCTCTTTAAACCGAGTGGGATGCCAGATGGGTAAGTGTGACCCCACAGCCTCTGCTTCGGGGGCCTTGTGCCCTTGCCCTCCTGGCCCGGCCACCCCATCTAACCACGTCTGCTGTGCTTCCAGGAGTCAGGGCTAAAGGTCAACCAGCCAGCCTCTTTTGCAGTCAGCCTGAATGGGGCCAAGGGGGCAATTGATGCCAAGGTGCACAGCCCCTCGGGAGCCCTGGAGGAGTGCTATGTCACAGAGATTGACCAAGGTGAGGCTCCATCTGCCCTGAGCCCTGCACACATGGCTGGAAGCGGGCTGAATGCAAAAGGAAGGTACAGATTTGGGCCCCCCCATCAAGACGCCCGCCCTGCCCACTAGCTTGGCCCTCAGGATCCGGCTTCTGCAGCCTCCCAAGAGAGACCCAAAGTTAGGGAACAGGACTGCCTGACCGGATGGCCAGGGCTGTGCAATTTGCAAACCACACTTAATTCCTCAGTGTCCCAGCCTAGGGCTGCTCCTCCCGAGCTGCATGATCTGAGGTGAGGCTTTGCCAGTCTGGGCCCCATTAAAGCCTGGGAGACAGAGAGATCCCCAGAGTCTGCTGAGGGGGTGTGTTGTGTCTAGGGCACAGCCAGCCCCTTGCAGCCTAGCTGGCTTGCAGCCGTCTCAGGGTGCTGGCTTCAGGCCTTGGGAAGTCTGCTGTAGGCCAGAAGCTGGGAACTCAGGTCAGGACTGGGCCTGTCCTTTGCACGTATCACTTTGCTGCCTACACATAGGGGCCTGCTTGGGCCCACAGCGTGCCCTTGCACTCCTCAGACAAGTATGCTGTCCGCTTCATCCCCCGGGAGAGTGGCATCTATCTGATTGATGTCAAGTTTGATGGTACACACATCCCTGGAAGCCCCTTCAAGATCCGAGTTGGAGAGCCTGGCCATGGAGGGGACCCGGGCTTGGTGTCTGCCTATGGAGCCGGCTTGGAAGGCGGTGTTACGGGTAGGTCTGGGGCACAATGTCCTCTGTGAGCACAGCAGGCCTGTGGAGGTGACGAGCCTGCATGGGGGGGCTGATGCCACCAAGGCAGTGGAGCAGGCTTTCTCTGATCTCCCTTTCCCCAGGGAGCCCAGCTGAGTTCATCGTGAACACAAGCAACGCAGGAGCTGGTGCCCTCTCGGTGACCATTGATGGTCCTTCCAAGGTGAAGATGGAATGTCAGGAGTGCCCTGAGGGCTACCGTGTCACCTACACCCCCATGGCACCTGGTAGCTACCTCATCTCTATCAAGTATGGCGGCCCCTACCATATTGGGGGCAGTCCGTTCAAGGCCAAGGTGACAGGTGAGCACAGCAGCAGGCTCTGGGCTCACCCAGCATTTGGCACTCTGGCTACCACTCAGTGCCACCTATTCTGCCTGCAGGTCCCCGTCTGGTGAGCAACCACAGCCTCCATGAGACGTCATCGGTGTTTGTGGACTCTCTAAGCAAGGCCACCAGCTCCCCCCAACAGGGAGCAGTGGGCCCTGGCGCTGCCGATGCCAGCAAAGTGGTGGCCAAGGGCCTGGGGCTGAGCAAAGCCTACATGGGCCAGAAGAGCAGCTTTACAGTGGACTGCAGCAAAGCAGGTAGGTGGCCGGATGGCCGGCATCTGGCACACCCAGAAACTGCCCCTCAAGTGGCTGTCACTCGGAGCCACCTCCTCTGTGGGTCTCTCTGGCTGCTCCACCCCTTAAGAAAGTGCCTTGTAGCAAGGAATGCTGAGGCAGGAGGCTCCCTTATGCAACCTAGGCTACAAAGTGAGAGCCTATCTCAAGGAAAGCAAAGTGCTCTCGAGGAGCTTAGGGCTGACGTGGGAGAGGACCTCGCCCTCATGGAGGCCCTGCTCACCTCAGGCAACAACATGCTGCTGGTGGGGGTCCATGGCCCCAGGACGCCCTGCGAGGAGATCCTGGTGAAGCACATGGGCAGCCGCCTCTATAGTGTCTCCTACCTGCTCAAGGACAAAGGGGAGTACACGCTGGTGGTCAAGTGGGGGGATGAGCACATCCCGGGCAGCCCCTACCGCGTCCTGGTGCCCTGAGCCAGCAGCGCCCGCCCCACCGTGAGAAGCACGGAACGCGTCCTGCACCTGCCCCGCTCCCGACAGCCCGCCCCACCCCCGCTGCCGCACCACTGCAGTCGCCCTGCCCTCTGCTGTGCTCACCTGCCTCCCTGCCGGCTGGCCTCCAGCCATTCGGCTTTCACTTGGGCAGAGGGAGCCCTTTGGTGGCACCACCTGCCTGCTTGGTCCTGGAAAGGAGGAGGGTGGCCGTCCTGCTCACGACCACCTGCTACTTCCCCTTCCTGACCGAGAGGAATAAAGTTTTGCTTCCGTTCTCCTGTGAGTGGCCGTGGCTTCTGTGGGATCTGGTAAGGGCCTCCGCTGGGTGGGAGTCAGCACCTGCTTCGCCGACCCCAGCCCTGTGCTTCATGGACCTCAGTCAAGGAAAAGACGAGGCTACACAATCCTGATACCCCAGCATTTGGGAGGCTTCAAAGAGGAGAATCGCCATGATTTTTGAGGCTAGGCTGAACTGCATAGTGAGGAGGGTTTTTTTGGCTGTCTCAGCTTGCCTTAAGGGTGGGTTTGGGGATTGAACTGCGGTCTCCTATGCCTGACTGGGATGGCCCACATAGACACTTTAACTGCTGACCTAACCCGAAAGCCCCCTGAACTGCTTAAGTGAGGCTGCCTCAAAAACTTAAAAACATATCAACAAAAACACCCTCTACATGGCCAAAGAGCTCAGCAGATTAAAGTGCCTGCAAGCAGGGGCTGGGGGTTTAATCCCCAGGCCTGCCTTGCCACCCTGCCCCCAGGGTGCAGTGAGACAGCAATTGAGACTGGATGTGGTGGCGCACATCTGTAATCCCAGCTCTTGGGAGGCTGTAAACAGGTGGATCACTGTGACTCTCATCTAGCAGTGAGACCCTGAACACCCAGTAGACCCTTCCCTAAAATACAAAAAAAAAAAAAAAACCCTCCACAAAGCCAGGGTTTCAGGTGGCAGGCCTCAAGACGGTCACCTAGTGAGGGTGATCAGGTCATCAGGCCTCTGAGGCCCCTTGAGCACGCTGTCAACAAAGGACTAGCCTGAGGTGCCCTGCCCCAGCAGGAGAGCCCTTCGGGGAGGAGGAGGCAATAGGTGTGTGTCTCCAAGGCCCATGCTTGGGGACATAATGTGCCTCCAAATGACTAGGATGGACTTGGCCTCAGTTGGCTCTTCCACTAGGATGACGGCACTTTGTACCCCTCCTGAATCCCCATGCCAGGCACTGACGTAAGCCTGGTGTCTCCCGCTGAGTATGTTAGCCGAAACATGGAGTCTTGACTCCTGGGGAGTCCTCTTCAAGGAGCATCTGTTCCCCTGACTTGCCCCTCCACCTTCCACAGGGACCCCCCAGGACCCTGTATCAACATAAGCAGAAAGAAATCCGTGTCAGACACCATGCAAAGGCTCTGCCACTTTGCATCCCACCTCCCTGAGGTGGGCATGGGGTGGGGAGAGGGAACAGCAGGCCGGCCACAGCACTGTGGACTCTTGGGTTCATTTTTGGCCAGAGCCTAAGGGGCACTCAGGCGAGAGCTACTCGAGGGGTATGCCATGGTAGTTACATGCTGGCGGTCTCTGCAGCTGCCTGGTGGAGGAGCAACGGCACCTGCTGTATGGGTGACATACAGGCATGGCTTCTCCACATAGTGCAGCTTAACCAGGGCTTGGACCTGGCATGCTGTCCTGCTGCTGTCACCCTGAGCACACCTACTAGAGTACACAGCCCTGCCTGGCATGTGCTGCCAGCCCACCAGGCAGGGGCCCAAAGGGGTCGAAGCCCAGAGTCCCTGCCTCATCACCAAAGGGGCCAGGACAGAAGCCAACCCAGGAGAGGAGGCGCAGGTACCGGGGACACTCGTGAGGTGGCAGGCCACTCGGCCCGATCCCAAAGGCTGGAGGCCAAAACCCAGCCCCGATAC
>PVKN010006243.1:0-28920 GCA_004027915.1 Capromys pilorides
ATCAGGAAATCAAAGAATGACAAATGTTGGAGAGGCTGCAGGACAAAAGAAACCCTTCCATGTTGTGCGTGGGAGAGTAAACTAGGACATCAGTGTGGAGCTCTCACAAAGCCACAACTAGAAAGGCCATTCCAACCATGTCTCCCTGACTAGGTATCTCCTGAAGGAATTAAAGACATCATCTTGCTCTTGCAGTGATCCATGCAGAACCACTCACAATAGCTAAATACTGAAAGGGACCCATATGTCCATCAGCAGGTGAATAGGCATCCACAAGGGAATACAAAGAAGACAAATTTGAGTTCTTTGTAGGAAAATGGATGCAACTTGAAGCCATAATTTTTTTATGTATTTAGTACAGGATCTACAGAGTCTCACTACACAGATCAGACTCGTAGTGATCCTCCTGTTTTCAGCCTCCCAAGCACTGGGGTTACAGGGGCGCACCTCTATGCCCAGTCTCAATTGCTGTCTCAGAGTGCTCCAGGGGCAGGGTTGGCACCACACACTAGAGATCAAACCCTCGTCCTTGTGTCGGCCTAAGCTGAGCTCTCTGGCCAGTCCAAAGCCATAATTCTAAGTGAAATAAATCAGATATATAAGCTTTCATTTCTATGAGAAACCCAAAGTACAAATTAAGGAGCAAAATAAAAAAGAAACAACAAAAACCAAGACAGGACTTGTGCAAATGTAAAAGAAACTAAAGGTGTAAAGGAAAGGGAAGGGAATGTGGAGAGAATTAAGACGCGTCACGCGCTTGGACTGTACTAGTTCCCCACGAAGACTATAATCATTACATGCTGCAAACATGCAAGAATAAAATTTTAAAAAGCTCAATGGGCCCACTTTTCAGGAACACCTCACTTCTGAACGGCTCAGTCCTTACATGACCTTGGGTGTGTGCAAGTGCTGATCAGCAGGTTTAATTTGACACCCAAAAAGCACAGGAAGAGTTTGCCCAGAGGCCCATTGACTGAACCCTTTGGCTAGGCTCCATATCTGCAGGGAGGATCAGCTGCACACCTTAGAAAAGACCCAGTTAAGACAGGAAGTGAGTCATCCGGACTCCAGAGGACTTAATCACAAGTTGGACTACACTAAATGTGAAACACATGAACCTGGAAAGAATTCATCCCATATTCGTTCCTTTCCACCGTAAGGCACACTTCATAACCCCTGGGTACCACACCCTGAAACTTTCAGAGCTGGAGAAGTCTATGAAGATCTCTTGCTGCCCCTCTAGCTATCTAGAGGGGCAGAACCTGAGGCTAAGGAGCAGCAGAGAGGGTTCTGTTTATTTTAGTATCTGTTGTTAAGATCACTTGGGCTTCTCCACAGGTTAAGAACTGTTGGAGATGATAAAGCCAGATTTTTTTTTTAATCCAAGTTCACACAACCTATCTATAATTTAGCCAGCACCAGATCCTTGTTTCAAATTCATCAAAAAAATGTCCTTATAGAGACATACACATGCAAGCTAATTGCTAAAAATCTATGAGAGTCTTCTGTTTGATCCTTGTAAGTAGTTGGTGAACTTATTTATTGAGTCTATAAACTTGACAAATAAGACTTTAACGTACAACCTCTGGTAACATGGCAGCCATCGGACATCCCAAAGGAATGAGCTTAGAATGCTAGACATCATCACATAATGCTAATTTATAACAAGAGGTGTGATCTGAACTAGCAGGAAAGCACAGTGTCACCTGAAAAACAAGCTGAGGAATGGATTCTGTCCATTTTAAAATCTGCCGTTAAGATCACTTGTGCTTCTCAACAGCTTAGGAATTGTTCAAGAGGGCCAGCCAGATAGTCCAGTGGATTAAGGCACCTGTTTAGGCAGACACAGGGCCCGAGTTTGATCTCAACGTGCCATGCCAGCCCGCCCCTAGAGCGCACTGAGGCAGCGATTGAGACTGGGCGTGGTGGCACACACCTGTAACCCAATACTTTGGAGGTTGAAAAGAGGAGAATCACTACAAGTCTAATCTATGTAGTGAGACCCTATAAACCCTGTCTTAAATACATAAAAAACCAAAAAGAATTGTTCAAGAGGATAAAGTCACAGAGAGGAGCCTGGCAATCTTTTAAGCAGTTACATGATGTAGTACTGATGAGAGGAGAGGCAGTAACTTAAAAAAGAGAAAGAAGAGGAGTTCACGTGAGTGTTCTCAACTGTCAAGTGACAGCATATAGAGAGCCACAGTGTTTTGAGGCAGATGTAGTGAAACATCAGGGTACGTGATGAGCAACGGAAATCGTCTGCCCAATTCCTTTGAATTCAGTCAGCAAAGATGCAACAGGACCTTTGCAGAAGAATTACAAACACAGTCTCCTTCCTTAGAGCTCCCAAGCTCATTGTCCTGCATCTCCTCCACCATCACAAGTTCCCATCTCCCCTAGTGTCAAAGACATAGTATTGAGCCTACATCCAGGACCCCTTCTGCAGAGCCCAACATGGACAGTACTGGAGCCTCTGGCTAGTGGTCCCCAAACTTGGAGAGTCTGGAAATCACCTCGAGGTTCTTGCTACAGGCCAGATTTCTGAGCTCCCTTCCTGTGCATTTAATTTCACTGCTAAGCACCGTATCTCATTCTGAACCAACTCAGTGAGAGCATGAAGGTACCCAAGGGCTGGTGGTTTGGTAAACCTTCCCCTTCATGTCATGATTGCCCCATTTGTAAAATGACACCACTGGCCTTGGATCCTTTCTCTGGGCTCTCTTCCTGACTCAGGTAATGAAGTTTTGATGCCTCAGCCACTGGCTAAGGCCCCATGTTGCCAGTGGGTTGCCTTGGTAGCTCCCCATGTGTTCATGGACTCATGAGCTCAAGAGTAGTTGATTCTCATGGGACACAGTGAGAATGGGGAGGGGCTTGGGGGTCTGGCAGGGTGGCGTTCACTGCACATCATCCTCACTGTGCTGCTGACCTCCTGTCCTCTTCACAGGGGCCCTCATCACACCTGCAGGTCCTGGGGTGGTCCCTCACCAACACACCATTCATGACAAGGTTAAGACTGTCTAGCACAGTGGTGGTGAACCTATGGCAGGTGTGCCACAGCAGACTGTCACCACTGAAAGCTCCAAAAGTTTTGACTCCCGTCGAGGGAGCACCTGTTCCCTCAACCCGCCTCCTGGTTCAGATCCAGAGCTATCACACCCACTCCCTCAAGCTCACCATGCTTGAAGATGCCCCAGGTAGTAGAGAGACCACGTAGAAGAAACAAAACTCAAAATCAGAGTCGGCTGCTTAAAGAGGAGGGACCCAAAGCAGAGGGGCTACTCTCTTAATTTTTCCTTCAGGTACTGTAATAAAGATTTATTGACAAAATAAAATATTTACAAGATGTCTCCTTAGCCTTTCTAAATCCTCAAAATTGGAGGGCCAACTGTCGTCCTGAGAAGCTACTTCCTCCTAGCCTCTGGCTGCTCTTGGCAACGGAACTTCCGGTTGCATCCAATGCCCTACTACTTGCCCTCACCATGGCTTCTCCTATCTGGAATTACTCATCCTCCGTGATCACCTCAGATGGGCTTGGCCAGCGCTTCCTGAGGTCAAAGATGTTCCCAGGTGTCTGGCTGCTTCTACTCTGTGCCCCTGGACTCTTCCTCAGAAGGCTTCTCGGACCTTGCCTCTTACACTCCAGCAACTTACTCAAATGTCTTTCTTCACCTTCTCTGATCTTCATACTTCTACACACTTTGTAAGGTGTAAAGGGGAAAGCCACTGACCAGGGCACAAAGAAAGGGCTGCAGAGGAAAAGCGCATGTTACCGATTTTTCGTGCAGCGCTGTATTCCTGGGCTGACCACCACATCCGCTGTAGGACAGTGAGGGTCTTCGACTGACAGTGTTATTAAGTTTACTTGGCATTCTCTATCTTAGGCATACATTAGTTCTCTAATCCCAGGTGAAATTATTTGTGATACAATAATATATGATGCAATATAACATATGCTTCCAGGAAAAAAATTCATAGAAATTAAGGTTATGATGAATCAGTACTATTGCATGTAGCATCCGGGGAACTGTTTTTCTTTCTTATCCTTTACAAGAAGAGTTTCTGATCAGCTAGAAATGCCCAGTCTCCCAAACTGAGCTAGAACTTCAGACAAAGGAAGAACACTGGTAGGTTCATGAGTTTGTATAGCTCCAGCATTAATAAATAGTCTATTTTCATTAGACTTTTTCAGAGAATGAAAACAGCTTAAGGACATGCCCTATTGGTTTGAACATTGTATTGGTCAGTTTTTAATAATGTCACCAAGTTAGCCTGGGGGAAAAGTTTGAAGGAGAAAAGCTGTATGGTGGCCCTTGGATTCTGAAGTTTCAGTCCATGGTTAGTAGGCTCTAAAGTAAAGGTCGTGGTAGAGGGAAGCTGCTCGCCATTTGGTGACCAGGAAGCTGAGAGAAGAGAAAGGGCCAATGGCAAGGACATAGCTCTCCAGGGTGTATCTCCAGTGAACCAGTTCTGCTCACCCAGCCCAACCTACAAATAGCATATCCAGCTATGAACTCAGGAACTCACCTGGGGACTAAGGCGTGGATTCCTCTAGTGACCCATGACCAAATCACCTTTTTAAAGCCACACCTCTTAACATCTGAGTTTTTAGGGAGACACTTTTGATCCAAATCCTAATAACTCCTCTTCCTGATAGCAGGGCCCACTTTCTTTTAGGTAGCCTCGTCCTCCTTTCAATTTGACTTTATCCACTTCAGAAACAGACATGAAACTGAGGTCAATCAGAGTAGACTTCCCCTTTGGACTGTAAGGACTGTTAGCCAATCATGACTTTTGAGAGATAAGCCCAGTACTCCCTTGAAAAGGTTGAGAAGAAAAGAGTCCTCATTTTTCCTGGTCCTTTTGCTGATGGCATCACTGCCATGAGGGGTAGTTTGGAGCAAAGAACTGCACAAAGGAGCCAGAGAGGAAATTTGGAGAGCAGCTCCCTGGCCATACCAGAAGCCAACGCTGTCCCCACCAACACTCTCTTCTTGTTTTTTTCTTTTTAACTGAATAAAATTTCATTTGAACTTGTGCCACTTACAACCAAAGTAATTCCATCCAGTCCTCTCTTCACCAATTACTTTCTTTAAAAGTTCCTGCAACTCCACAGAATCCTTGCTAGGGATCATTAACCCAGCACCAAGTTGATCAAAGAAATGTGTTTGTTAGATATGCATGATCTAAATCTATATCCAGTCCATTTCTCCATCTCAAATTCCTCAGGCCACTGATTTGCATTTATTAAGCACCTACCATGACAAAGTCTTTCCTGGAATCTATGAAAACTCAGAATATTCTGTCTGTCCCCATCCCTCTCTGAAACTGGTAAAGAATTAAGGAGAAGACAAGGTGAAATATAAGACCACATATAAGGAGCTAAGGACCATTCTAGAGTGACAAGGGAAATGCTATGAGAGTCCAGGGGAGAGAAAAAATCTTCTAGAAGAAATTTTTGGAAAACTTTACAAAAGAGAGGACACTGGATTTGAGCCTTCAATGGCCGAGTTCTAGCTGAAATGTACAGCCAGATTTTGCCTCCTAATCAGTTGCTCAGCAGCTTCAGCCTAGTAGGGGCCAGTGCTAGTCCAGGTTTCGTCCCTGATGGAGTAAGGCAGTGGCCGTCGGCTTCCCAGGCCCTCCAAAGTGGTATGTTAGAGCCTCCAGCACTTGGGCCATTCAGAGACACATTAGAGGAATTACAAGATAAGGGCTACCTGCCTGTAAATTCACTTTAGAGCATCCAGGAATCATCAAAGAGTAGGATATCATAGAATCATAAAATGTGAAAGCTGGCAGGAGTCTTGGGAATTAATCAAACTGCTTATGTGACAGATGAGTGGCTGGAAACCTAAAGAGGTCGATTATTTGTCCAAGGTCATTCCTGCAGAGTCATTCCAGGACCCTAGGATCCTGGTTTCTGCTTTATGGCAGCTGACATGGACAGCATCATTACCTCAGTTCCACCCCAGCCAGAGTAAAAAGATTCTGGACTCGGGTTCTGACAGCAGTAGGTTTTATCTAGACAGCTTCCTGCCCTTGTCTTGCCTCAGCGCCTCCTTTGATTTTCAGATGGAAATGAACTTCTCTTGGGGCTGAGTCATGCAGCCTTGGCTCCTGAGCAATACCCACCAAATCCCCACACTAAAGCCTTGGCCTGGAAGCCACTCTTTCTTGAGCTGCTCCTGGGCCCCTGGTGAAATGTGCATGTGACCCTGTGGTGGCAGACTTGATTCTATGATTCTATCCTCTTTCTTTCTAGTCCCTTCCCCTGGAGCATCTGGGACATAATAAAGAAATTATTGTTCTATATACAACGAGAAAGACGGAGCACACCTGGGCCAGAAGCCCTGTCCCAAAGTGCATGCAGAACCCTGGGCAGGGTGGAGAAGGAGCTTTCTATTTCCTAATCATGTTCTCTTTTCTTTGTACTGTTTTGACCAGTCACTCCCATTTATGGGGGGTTATCTCCGCAACCATGTAAAGTGGATAGGATAGTGTTCTCTTATGCGCATTTCCCAGGTGAAGCAAATGACGCTCAGAAACAGGAAGTGACCCGTGGCTCATCTAAGAAGAGCCAAAACCGGGCCACTCAGAGCCTAATCTGTCTCACCGTAGCCGGCAGGCACTTCACGACTTCCACAGGTGCTCTCTCGCCCACTGCCAGTCCTGAAGCGCCAAGAGCATGCTGGTAGCTTTGTCCTCTTTCCTGAGGTTTTGCTGCTTCCCCAGGAATCAAGCAACCTACTCATTTTTAAGCCTCTGGTCTCAGTAACTGACCTGAATGGGGTAGAATATGGCGGGAACACACAAGGGACACTGGGTGACAGGGGAAGGGGCAAGTGAGTTGGTTTGTGCCTGTCAGTGTGGTTCACAAAGAATGATTCTGTTTCACCTTCAGTGTTGAAAATGGATGTGAGACTGTGTCTGAGACCTCACCTCTGGGGAGCATGCATTCTAAAGGGAGGTGGGGGCAGTCCTGCAGAGCAGCAAATGGCTACATGCTGTGCCAGCAGCCAGTGTGCTCTAGGAGCCCAGGGGAGGAGGGCGTGAGTAAGCCTGCCTCCCTACCTTGTGATCTGGCCCTCAGAGCTCCAGGCTGCAGACTTCCCAGGGCAGCAGAATGGTGTGACTCATCTTTCCTTCTCTAGCAAATAGAACTCAGGAACATCTGAGATCCCCCGCTGGTGCCGACTAAATGAACTCGCTTCCAGGAGTCACGAACACTTCTGCATGCAGGTGACCTGTGCTCTTGAATGGGGTTCACAAAGTACGTAGAGATAACTGTCTGGGGACTAGACCCCTGCTATCAAGGTTTTGCTTGGATCTGTGTCTCAGATCAGCCAACCCTAGAGGCCTCTCCCGCCTGCCCTGGTTATCTGGAAAAGTGGACTAGTACAATGAAGGCTCGGGAACAGCAGAGTCACCAGCATCTCAGCCCATGCACTGGGGCTTGAACATCTCACCTTGAGCAAGGGAGATAAGAGAATGGAGTAATGACTGGCACGGCCTTATCACCTGACAATACAACTTCAGTGGTTTTTTGTTTGTTTGTTTTTTTTTTCATTAAAATAACTGAGAGCCATAGTCCTATACTTTGGCTGATAAAGAGATCACAGGAAACAAAGCTATTAATTTTTATCTCTATCATGCAATGGCATATTTGAGAGAATGCAATATGTTCAAGAGGGGAGTATTTTTCTAACAGTAAAAGTCAGATATAAATTTGCTTCCGCCTCTGAATTTCTCATACTTTGTTCATCACTAACCTCTAGGAATTTTTAAGCCTAGTAGACCTGATTGTGCTAGTACGGAAACATCATGCTACCACCTCTCTCTCCTTCCCCTAACCCCGCCATGGAGGCTTGTAAGCAGGTATTTAGAATACAATGCAAGAGATTCAAGCAGTTTAATTGCCTCTATAGTCCTTGACATCTCCCCCATTAAAATGGGAGCTGGTTTCCATGATTGCTGCCAACTTCTACCCTGGAGGGTCCCATGACTTGAGAGGTCACAATAAATCAATTTTGATGGCAAAGAAAGTCTTTCTCTGAAGAAGTGTTGCCAGAAAACATTTGTTGCTGCTATGGTTTGTGTCTGGATGTCCCCCAATGCCTCAAGCAGTTGTGGGGAGGCTTCTAGAGTTTATGATTGACTCATGGTCTAGCGCTGGGATTATGGGTATGAATGCTACACCTGCCCTGGGACAGGTAGCCTGCATGCAATACAAGGGAGAGAAAGAGGCTCTCTCCTCCCTTTTTGCTTTGTAGTTTTTGCTATCTGCTGCTGCCCTGAGCTGTTGTCCCTCTGCCATGTGCCACCCTGTCATGGAGCCAGCTGATTATGGACTCAAATCTCTACAAACTGTGAACTAAATAAATCTTTCTGTCCTTAATTCTTGGCATTATGTATTTTGTCCTAACAAAAAAAGAAAAGTAACCAAAGTGGAGTTTGGTATCAGAGAAGTAGGGTTGTTGCTGTGACTAGCTGGCCATTAAATGTTCACAGGCCTTTGGGAATCACTTTGGGGAAGGCTTCAGAGAAGCTTGGACTCCTCACCTGAAAGCGCAGAGCTGGAATGCCTTAGGCTGTTCTACATGGGAGACTCTGGTCAGAGAGGCCAGAAGGCTGATTGAAATCAGATCAGTAAAGTCCAGGCTCAGGAGTTTCTGGTGGAAAGAAAGACTACATTGCTTATTGGACTCCAGATGATGTGTGCTATAGCTTGGCAAAAAAATTTGTTTGCCTTTTGCTCCTGTCCAGAGATTTTGATTGAGACTGAGATTATGACTGATTAATCTGGCAAAAGAAATTTTGAGCCAATCTGATGTTGAGATGGTGGCATGGTTAGAAGCTTTTAGCCAGATTTATATTAAGAATCAAGAACAAAGAGCCCAACAGAACGACTGAAATGTTGGAAGCTTGCCAGAAAGAACTTTCAGTAAAGCTGTGAAATGCACAGGTAGAGCAAAGGAAATCGTGATTACTAAGCAGGCACAGGAGAGTACAAATGATAGCCTGAGGGCCCCACAGGCAGCAGCAAGGCTCCTCCCTTTGCAGCCTCAGAACTGCAAGAGTGAGAGACTCTGTGTTGAGGAGAAAACAATAAAATGTCCTGTTCTGGAATGGCAGCAGCCATGTCCCAGAACAGCAGTGGCCCAGAAAATCTGTCCCTTAGAATTGGATTGAGACTGCTCAGCATCCAGGCACCTGACTTCAAGAGCCAAGAGAGAGAATCCCAGCTACCACTCTATCTGGCAGCAGACCTTGGCATCATACACATGGAGATTGTTTTACGTGCATGTGGAATGTAAGAGTTATGGGGTTAAGAAGGCTTCTACCCAGATTTCAGAAGGCCTGGGAAGCCAGCAGTTGCCCCTGAGAGAGCAGTATGAGAAGCTGTGAGGGTGAAGCCAGTGGTACCAGAGAGAACCCAGAAGCTTAGGGAAGTCAGGGACATAAGTTTTCTGAAGAAACCTGCAAGGAGAGAGCAGCATGGTCATGAGAGAGAAGCTGTGTGAGCTGCAACCTGCAGAAGAGCTATAGGGGCAGAGTCACCTGAGCCCTTTGGAGCTCACATCCTGTCACAGATTACCTCAAATGTTCCAAATGAAACTGTGGGACTTAATGTTTGCCCTACTAGACTATAGATTTGCTTTGGTCTCATACCTTTGTATCCCCCTCCTTATAATTTTTGGAACAGAAATGTCTATCTTGTGCCATTGAATGTTGGGAGTATCTAACTTTATTTCCATTTTGCACAGGGGCTTGAACCTAAAATTTTGCCTTATGTCCCAGAGGAGACTTGAGACTTGGACTTTTCAGCAATGCTGAAAATATCAGGACTTTAACAACTTTAAGAGATGGAGGAAATGCCTTTTGCATAAAGGGGTGTGCATTTGTCTTTGGGGGCCAGGGATGAAATGTTATCATTTGTGCCTAGATGTTCCCTAAATTTCATATAGTCTTGGGAGTGAGCTTCTAGAGTTTGTGACTGATTCATGGTCCAGTACTAGGATTATGGCAGTAAATGCTATACCTCCCCTGAGCATTATTATACCCTGTGTATAATATAAGGGAGAGAAGGAGACTTGCTCCCCCGTAACCCCTTTTCTGCCCTTGTTGCTTTTTCTGTCTTCTTCCACCATGAACTACTGCCCCTCAGCCATGTGACCTGGCCATGGAGCCAGCTGATTTTGTACTGAACCCTCTGGAAACTGTGAGCTACATAAACCTTTCCCTCTTTAACTTTGGGTGCTGGCTATTTTGTTCCAGCCACAAAAGAAAAGTAACCCACATACTTGGTGCTCCAAGCTCTAGGCTCTATGCTTCAGAGGGCCCATTTCTGTCTTTCCCATCAAGTGAGAAGTCCAGGGGACCCAAATCTCCCTTTTAAATAAAAATCTTTTGCCTGGGAACCCAAAGTTTCCTGTACAAATAGTCCAAAGCCTACTTCCAGGCCCTGGCTTCTTTATCAGCAAAGTAGATTGCAGCCTCAGGGTGCACACCACTTAATGCAAAGGGGTAGCCCAGGATGAGAGAACTGATTGATGCTTGTTATGGCATGGATCTCAGATGTCTCACAAAGGCCATGTGTTCAAGGTCTGGTCCACAGCCTTGGCATTATTGGGAGGTAGTGAAAACTAAGGCACTGGGAATGAATGAGACAAAGTTAGGTCATTGGGCCTGTACCCCGAAGGGTTTGTTGGGACCCTGGATTTCTTCTCCTCCCACTTTTTGCTCTCCTGTCCCCATGAGGTGATGAATGTTGCTCTACCTTCTGTTTCCTGTCATGATGTTTTCCTTCCTCACAGGCTCAAACAGACAGGGCTCAGTGAGCATACACTGAAACTTCTGGAATCAGTAGCCAAAATCTTTCCTCCTCACAAGATGATTATTTAGGTATTTTGGCACCAAAATCTGGCTAACACCATGCTCTATCTCTGAGTGTCACTCTTCCCTGGCATCAGGAAAACTTGGTGGAAACATCTGAGGAAACCTTGTCTTTGGAAAGTGCCCTGTGGGCTGAGCAGTGCCCTCGGTGTGTGCTTGCACTGGTCTCCAGGTGCTGGGGTTGGACCAGCTGTCATGGAATAAGACTGAGAAGGATCCTTGTGGGGGACTTGGTGGCAGGAGCAGAGGGGGCATAAGCTGTCACACTCTTCCCCAGTAGGAGTTTTCTAACTCGACAGCTCAAAGCCAAGACAAACCTAGGACCTTCTCAAGCTTGCTTCAGAATAAAGCTATCTCAGAAGCAGCTTCCTAGCCATGGGTATCTATTTATTTCTAGGGGAAAAAAAAGAAAAAGAAAAAAACTTCTGAAGACATAGTAAGAGCACAGCTCTACTAAACATACAGACCTGCCACCGCAGAAAAGAGAAGGAAAGATTATTCCAGAAACCTCAGACATGCTTCTTATCAAGTATGAAAATATAAAGATAAAATAGCCCTGGGTTCCCTAACTGCCAAGGCATAAACAGAAAAGCCATGAATTATGAGATTTCACTTCTGTGGTGAGGAACACCATGACCCATTCTCCAGAGGAGGCCCTTCAACTGGGCAGAAAGTCTAAGGCAGCTCTTAGATAGGCTTTCTTACCTAAGACACTCCAGGTAAAAAGAAGGATCCGATTTTCAGCAGTGATTTTTTTCCAGGAAGAAAATTCTCCATACAACCACATAGTATTTTGGCATTCAATAAAAGTTAAAAGTGCATTATTCAAAATAAAATAAGGGAAGTCACTGTCACAGGAACCCGAACTAATGTCATTTATATAACCAATATAATATAATCCAGAATATAATCCAGAGGGCGAGAGAGATAGCTCAGTGGTCTAAGCACCTGTCTGGCAACTGCAAAAGCCAGTTCAGTCCTGAGTACCACACACCTTACTGGTCCTGGAACCCCTGGTACACTGTGCCAGGCCCAACACTGGGCATAAAGGTACATCCCAGCCCTGGGGAGGCTGGGACAGGAAGATCATTGTAAGTCTAAACTGCATAGTGAGACCCTGTATCAAATAAATAAATAAATAAATTTACAAATAATTTGAGGCCATGTTCCAATAAATAAATGAGTCTCTAAAAATTTGAGCCCATGTACCAAATAAATAAATAAGTAAAAATATTTTTTAATTAAGAAATATATTAGAATATCAATGATTGATGGAAAATACTAATTCTAACTTAAGTGTAAGATGTTGGATATTCAGAAAGACAGTGATGTTAAGCTCAAGTACCTATGTTATAGAGTAATAGTATCACGAAGCTTCTCCTCTGGAGGGTTAAGAATGTAAGTTTACAGACCAAAAATTAGAGAAAAAGAAGTGCTATAAGGACTGTCAATATTTTGGCCCTAATCCTTCAAGTTTAGTGAGGTCTCAGGACATAAGAGAACCTGTGCTATAACATCCTATAACTCAATGGTTTCCCAAATTTGCTGTTCAAGGAGATTATGGGACCACAGAGGAAAGGAATTGACAAAGTATAGTGTGCCTAAGGAGAGTCATCTAGCGAGAAAGCATTCTCTTGGGCTTTCACAGAAAGAAACTGGTCAAGCAATGGCCATGACTCATCCAGACGGCTGACACTGACAACAGTTCTACAAAGCACTGTACATGGTTTCAAGGTAAACCCTGAGGGGATTTGACTGACCTTGGGAGACAGAAGTTACATGTTTAGTTATACAGGTCTTGCTTCAACTTGGCTTTAACCACCCAGCAGAAAAGTTTAACCACGAGGCATAAAACATAAAGCTAGATTAGTATGCTGAGCTATAAAAGGCTTAAATCAACAGCTTCCAACATTGCCAGTTCTGCCAATAATCCACTGCAATTATGGAATACTGGACTATGTATACAACTACTTTCTCTTAGTTCAAGGGGAAGTAATGTTTTGTACCAACAATGATTAGAAAAATTTAAAAAAAATAAAAATTAGAGTTAAAATTAAGAAATAAAAAAAATATATAATTCAGAAAAAAACAGAGAATGGAGCACCTAGGTACACATTCCTCACAGGCCTTCACCCTCACTCACAGGAGTTTCCTCTGGTGGGAAAGGAGAAAATTCACAGAATAGACTTGGAAGGACAGGATCATCTGTGCCTTGCCCTCGCACCCAGGCCAGGGTGAGACTTGGTCTTTAAAATATTCATCTTTAAAAGTCTTTCAATCTAGTATGCTATTTGATAATGTATCTGTATGTTTATTATGATTTAAAATTAATTTCCCAAAATCTTTGCTAAGTTTTATATCCCAGTAATACTACATCCTCTCAGTATGCCCCGGCACTATCAGGTATCCAAACATTTATTTTAAAAACTTCATTTAAATAATCTCTTATTAATTCAGTCTAATAACCTGATGAGAAAGGTATTGTACATTTTTATGAATGGGGAAAGGGAAAACCAAGCTAAGTACTTTTCCTAATGGCACATAGAATAGCAACACAGAATGTCTGAACAAGACCCACATTTCCTAACTCCAAGGCCAATGGTTTCTCTTGGCTTCCGTAATGTTAATTTTATCATTTAGGAAGCCATCAAGGCCTGCGTTGCCTGATCCCACTGATGTCCCGGATGTTGCACTAGCGAGGTGCAGCTCCAGTGAGCCCCTGTTGGCCCAGGCTGATTAAGGCCTCTGCCCTGGGCCACCAGCATCATCACACCCTTTCCTCTGCCATCCGCAAATGCCTCTTGCACCACTGCCAAAGTCTGATATAGAATGAGTCACCCCACGCTCCAGTCAGTTCATCCAGCAGCAATGTCAGGAGTCCGGAACAGGACAGAAGAGCCGCCTTTCCCAGGGCTCCCTTCACAGGCCATTAGAGCGGTGACAGTCAATCTACTCTACCCTACAAGGCAGAGAACTGAGCCTGAAAGCTCCACGAGGCAGTGAGCAGACTGGGAAGCTCGGAAGTGCCATGTCCTTGGTCCTGGGCCTGCTCTGCCCTGAGACGGTTGTGGGAAAACCACTTAATCAATTGGTGCGGGGCATGCCAAGGAATGATGAGATGTCCTTAGCCACCCTCCACACGAGATGGCAAGAAGAGCTGAGATAATGTCTGGGAAGCCCTCTGTGCTCCTCACACAGCGAGAGGGTATACAAGCTCTTCCTGTTACTGCTTCCCAGCCCAGGGCAGCCATCACACTTCAAGTCCCTATTAAAAATTCCTTTGCTTCCCTACAGGAAAGCACTGTGGGATGCTCCCCTGCTTCTCACACATTGCACTTCCCAAGCTCAGGAGCCCTAGGGGATCTGGTTAGTGCTAAGGAGCACTGAGGAAGTGGAGGATCAGACCTCAGCAGCTCACACTCACAGCTCAGACAGCTTCAGCAATGGGGTTGACGTTCTTCCTTAGAGGATGGGAGGCAGAAGCCAGAGAGGTTGATACCACATGGTTCCTGAAGACCTGCAAGACAGTAAAGAGGTGCTGGGTACGGAGGTGACTAGGATCGAGCCACTGACATCCCATGGCCCTTTCTCATAAGAGAAGCAAGCACTCCCACCATGTGTGCACCGTGTGATTTGGTTGTTGCTTTGTCGTGCTACCAGGACCCTGAGAAAGAAGGAGGCCACACTGTCCTTTCGCGAATCACTTCAATGCTTAGAGGCTCGGGAAGATGGAAACAAATGCAATGACATCACCTCTATATCGTTCTATCATGTTTGACAGCTCTGGAAAAAATGTACAATCACCTAATGTTCTGGCTCCTGTAAGAAAGCAGGGAGGGATGCGGAGAGCTGTCTCCGAGCACCACAGAGCCAAAATCTGAAATTGTGAACAGTGGGGTCCCAGCCATGTGTCCTTATGATTTGTCCCCTGTCTAGGTCGCCTGAAAAAAAAAGCAGGACAGTGACAAGAGTCTGGCCTTGGGTGTCATGCTTCTCCTTTGGTAGAGACCAGCGACCTCTAGGTTCTTTCCAGCATTAAAGGTTTGTGGTCCTATGGATTCCTCAGGCGGTCAGAGGCCACATGGCAGTGGTGGCCAACCTTTTGGAGGCCGAGGACCCAAACTGTAACCCCAAGCCAACTCATTTATCAAAAGTGTAAACATTGCAGTTCAACCTGAATACTGGGGATTTAGTCAGAAAAGAGCGACTGTCATCCAACACGTGGCTGCTGGAGATACTTGTTCACATGCCTGTTCTGACAGAGGGGGCTCTGCATGCCCGCTGTGGCACATGTGCCAGAGGCTCTCCACTGCAACATACGGTGCCAAGCAGGCTCTCCACAGGTACTCGTTAGGATCAGACAATTCCAAAATTCCAGACCATTCCAGAGGAAATCCAGATTCCAAATGGAAGGTGGCTAAGGGCATCTCATTTTCGAATTTTCCCCCTTAAACTCAGCTACTGATAGAAATATTTCTCAATTCAAAAAACTTAACATTTCATAAGAGAACTGTAATGTCCTATATGTCAGCATTTAAATTATACAAATGGAGCATGAATACATTCTTACCATAAAATTTGGAACATCTAGAAGCAACCACTCCCTTGCCTGTCCCTGTCCTGACCTCAGCCTCCACCCATTCCCTCCTACCTCATCACTTCTCATCCTTCTGCTCACCCCCTCCCATAGTGTCATTAGCCTGGAGAATCCCTTGAGGTGTTTCCCTACACAGTCAATTTGAGTTTATATGGAAATATTTCAGTTTGCACAGAGGAATATGACTCTGCTATAAAAATGAATGGTATCCAATCATTTGCACAAAACAGATAGAACTGAAGGACATTGCGTGAAGTGAAATAAATCAAGCACAGGAAGACAAATTCACATTCTCTCTTACAAGTAGAGGCAACAGGAATCAGTCAGAACGTGAAACAAGAGATCCTGAGAGGCCAAGAAGGAGCAGGAAGAGAATATAGGGCTGAGGGATAGCAGGCACCAAAACACAGAAAGAGTATGTTCCAGCGCTGGACAGCACGGTGAGAGGACTATAATTCAGAACAAGCTCATAAGTATATTGTGAATAACTTCAAACTAAAAGAATCTTCCCAAAGTCTCCATGTGCAGAGTAAAGGTAGGAAGACAGAAACATTAATTACCTAGATTTGATCAGTACATACTATATACATGTATTGAAATAACACAGTGAAACATGTACAATTGTTACATGTTAACCCAAATTTTTAAGTTTGAGGAGATGGAAATGGGAACTGCATCTGATCACAGCACACTATGTACACGTACTATTAGACTATCACCCTGTGTCACGGCCAGCATCTAGGTGTCCCACCAAAGCGTCATGCAGTCCTAGGTGGACCTTTTCAGAGGTGGCTGGATCTAGGGTGTGTGCTGCTGAGATCAGCCGGTGCTCGCTGGCTTTTTTTTTTTTTTTTTTTTTTAAATGTATTTGGTACAGGGTCTCACTATACTGCCCGGACTTGTAGTGAACCTCCTGCTTTCAGCCTCCCCAGTGCTGGGATTATAGGTGGACACCGCCACGCCTGCTCTTGTGGCCAGCTCAGTGCTGGGGGAATGGGGGAGGCAGCACTGTATGTGGTGCCAGGGATGGAACCCCAGGCCCTGCACTTGCCTAAGCAGGTGCTTAGTCCACTGAGCTCTCTGCCTGTCCCAAGATCAAAGATGTGACGGGGGATCAGGGCTGTCCCCCCCTGGGTTCCAAGGCTACCAGGGCTCAGGGTAGATAGTCTGAATCAGATTCAAGGGACTGCTTGTCGCCTGGAGCTAGCTGCCTGCTACGTTATTGCCTTCTGTCTTCTGCCCGGCTTGCACCCTTCTCTGCCCTGCCACCCTGCCTTGGAGCCAGCCGACTCTGCACTGAAACCTGTACAAACTGCGAGCCAGAGGAACCTCTCCTTTAACTTTGCCTACCATATATTTTATCTCGGCAACAAGGAAAGTAACAAAGATACCCTTAACCTGTAAAATCTTACAGCGGCAACAATAACAAAAAAGAAATCGTGTACTTTGTTCCTTATACAAAGGGTTGTTTTAGTCGCTATTCTGTTGTTGCCGGGACAAATACCCGCCACACAAGCTCAGGGGAGGAAAGATTTATTTAGCTCACAGTTCCTGGAGGGTTCCGAAGACACTGCCCCCCATCCCTTTATAGGGACTGGAGGAGGGGCTGGGGCGCTGCTGCGTCCAGGATGATCTGATCTATACGTCTGCGCAAAACCGCTGCGGGGGATAGGGGGCTCTGACATCGCGTGCTGTCAGTCTTAACAGTTCGAACCTCTCTTGGCCACGCCCCTACAAGCCCCGCCCCTCAAGTCACGCGCTTGACAGCCCGGTGATTTACATGAGGCTTTGGGGCGACAACTAGCTACAAACCACAACAATGGTTTAACTCAGTCTATATTGCTACGCACTTGTTTTAGCTTCACCCGTGGTGGACATCCAGCCACGCTAGCTGTGTCGATGTACTATCGACCCTCAGCGGGGACAGGCTCTCCATAGCGCTGCCAGGCTGCAGGTGAGCCAGGTGTCCCTTGTGGACACGCCCCAGAGCGGCATCTGTATTTTTCCCTATTACGAACAATACTGTGATGAAGATTTTATGTGTGGCTCCATAGAGACAAACAAAAATATATATATAACCCACATTTTACATTCTGTAAGACAGTTGCCAAATTCGTCTCTAAAAATATCCCCGGTTTACAGACCTACCAACCTGTTTCCTTCTGTCTTTGCTAAATTTGATATCAACTCTAAAATGTTTTGACAATTTGATAGTAAAAAGTATATGCATTGTTAATGTTAATTTGCATTTTGTATATGATGTTTTGCTTTCAAGTGAGAAAAAAAAAAGTGTCAACCTTCTCCAGAAAAAGAATGGTGTTTTAGCAAATATCTTTCCAAATTTTTGGAAGATAAAGGTCCTGCAAGTGGAAGGACCTGCGCTGACTTCTGAGATCTGTAGCTGGGAGGCTTCTCACAGATCACTCTATGATTTCAGGCTCCTCTTCCTTCCCTGGGGTGGGGACAGGCAGTACTCGGCCTCCCTCCACTCTGTGGAGGTATTTGTTAGGAATTATCCAACTTTGAAGAATAAGAAACTGATTCTCAGTAAGAAGGTGACACATTCCCAACTAACAAGCAATGGCTACAGTAGCCTGTCTTCTTTTAAGATATATTCATTCGCACTTTTTTAGCAGTCTTCAGGATTAGGATTTTCAGAGTTTGTTCGTCGCTTGTCTCAGTTTTTTGTTTAATGAAAGCCTGTGTGTAGCAAGACTTGATTTAACACTATTTAAGAGTCAAGCGTTTTACTACTTAGCCTAGGACCCCTAGTCCTCCCAGGGAAATCCTCCAGGCCTGAGTTAGTTTTTATTGTCCCAATTGTACTGTTTACTAGAAAGCAAAACACTCTCTAAGTTGGGAAGTTGAAAGATTTGACAAAGCTACGCACAATAAGATTTATTATCAGACATGAGAAAAGATCATTTCCCTCTGCAGGCAATAGCCAGCACTCAGCTCACTGGGTCCGAATGCGGGTGCACCCAGCCCTGAGTGCGAACACGAGGCTCAGGCCTCTGACATTCATTTGTTGTTGTCTCCACCCCCTGATTGGCTCTCCAGAAGGCATGCAACACCAGAAGCCAATCAGAGTGCACCCTGTGGATTCGCAGAGACTGCTGGGACAGAGAACTTTCTTATTTACTTCCGCATAAAAACTTGAAAGTGGGACCAGGGAGATAGCTCTGTGGCACAAGTGCCTGCCTGGCAAGTGCAAGGTCGTGAGTTCGAACTCCAGTCCAAAAAAAGAATATGAAAGTGGTTGGTCCCCCAAATTTCTGGAACCTTCTCCAAGAAAAAGGGTGTTAGAATGGAGATAATATAAAGAAGGGTCCTAAGGCATGGATGGAGTAAAACCAAACCCAAGAACACTGCGGAAGTCACACAGGTCTAACTGTACAAGCTGCGGTACATTATCTCCCTCTCATGCACACATTTTATTTGATTTTGTCTGAGTCTGATGGCCTGTCCTTTGCAGCAATGCTCGCTGGCGAGGCCACATGCACAAACACACATTCCTGGTAAATATTTCTTTCTACGCACAAGAAGAAGCACACAGTCAGGGCAGGAGTCCAAGCTTGGGAAGCAGAAGAGCTAGACCTGTCTCTGGCTCTGTGTCTTTGAAACTTAGTTTCTGCATCTGTGAAGGAGGGGAGTTGGACTGTGAGTTCCAGACGCCTTCAACGTCTCTGACGCTCTCAACATCCGCAGAGCGGCAGCATTGTATTCCCTGGTAATCAATGAGATCGTCAAACGCTGACCCTTTGAAGTATTTTATTCATTATGGAAAAGGAGGGCTTGGGCGGCCACAGCTGAAGGACCTGAAGAACATAAACAAGTAGGTTCTTGTGTCTTCCGTACAACTGGGTCCTGAGGAGAGTTCAGCTCAGCTTTGCAAAACACAGAACATTCTTCCCGCTGGGCTCACTGAGAAAAGGCCCCAGCGTTATGGAGCGCGTCTCCTGCTATTCACGGCTTGCCAGTGGGAACAGCCAAGGAGGAGAAAAGGTCAACATGGCCGGGCCTGCCGCTGCCGGCACGGAATGTTCCGTGCCTCGGATGGCAGCAGCGCCCCGCCCCCGAGTGCGGCTGCCTGGGACAAATGGACCAAAGCCTTCCGCAGCGGCCTCTGCAGAGGTCTCTAGAAAGCAAGATTTGTATTCTGCAGTAATTGGATGTCTCGTCTGGAGGAAAAGTATTTTCACATGCACTATTTTTAAACCCCACGACAATCCTCGTGCCCTCCCCTGTCGCCTCCAGTTTATGGCGGTAGAAACTCAGTAGCTGCAGTAGTTGCTTCGTCTTGTTTTAACAGGGTCCAGAGCTGACGTCACTGGGAAAGATAAACTTAGGGTCTGCACAGACAGTTTGCTGTGCTTTCTGTCGCTTCTCCGCCATGCCGTAGACAGGATCCACAGACGTGGGAGTCAGAAACACAGGCTGCTGCAGTCCCTGCTTTGTCAAAACTCTGCAACCCATATTAGGCCAGTTCACGCACGTGTTGCTTCTTTCACTGGATTGTGTGAGTGGCTGGACACTGGCGCATTCCGTAACCCCATCAAATACAAAAATTGAAAAGCAGTGCCCGTTGCTGGGCAGCCACTCATCCCAGAGGAGAACTGAACGCAACCAGGGAAAAGAAATTTCATGGGCTCAGGGGCCAGATAGGCAGTAGAGACAGGAAATTCGGAACCAGGTGCTAGCAGTGAGGAGTGATAGGAAGGTAGGGAGCAGAATGGATAGGAACTGCCTACGCCATGCAGATCCGAAGGGTTCAGAGCACTCTACAGCCAAAGCGAAAACAAGGGCCTGCGAGGTAGCTCAGCGGATTGAGTGCCTGCTTTGGCAAGCACAGGGACCACAGTTTGATTCCGGGACCACCTGCCACGCCAGCCATGCCCTCCTGGCATGCTGAGCTGGCTACCGAGACCAGGCATGGTGGTGCATACCTGTAATTCCGGCACTGGGAAGGCTGAAAACAGGAGGATCACTATGAGTCTGAACTGTGTGGTGAAACCCTGTACCAAATACATTTAAAAGAAAGGAAGGAAGGAAGGAAGGAAGGAAGGAAAGGAGAGAAAGGAAGGAAAAAAGGAAGAAAGAAAAGGAAAAGGAAAAGAAAGAAAAGAAAAGAAGCAGGTAGGCTAAACTGGCCTCCAATCTGTGGGACGCAGCTCCAGCGGCTTCTGACCCTAGCAGGAGGAGCCTCCCCACCCCTGCATTCCACGGTTGAGCCCAATTAACAGACTCCTTACCACTTCTGGCACAGAATAGAGAGCTGGTAAGTGTTTGTCAAATGAAGTTTAGGACTAAATTAATGTTAACCAAGGCTGCTGTAAACCTTACTAAAAGAACCTTCTGTAAAGGAAGCAACTAGCTCGGCTTCTACTCCCTTAAAAGCCCGAATATTGATTATATTGTTTAGGTAAAGGAGTGCTGAGTTCCTGAGCACCATAATCAAATATCCAAAATACTTTGTACCTGAAGGACTTTTGGATTCTTTTTTTAAGATTTTTCATACATGAAATGAAATATTTTGGGATAAGACCCAAATATAAACGTGCAATTCACCTGCAATTCATATACACCTCCTACTCACAGCTTCAAAGTAACTTTATAAATTTTTGTCCTGTGTGCCTGCAGGTTGATTGTGACCTACCATGAAAAGGAGTGTGAAATTTTCCACTTGTAACATTATGTTGATGTTCGCAAAGTTTTAGACTTCAGAAATTTCAGCCAGGGAGACAGTTCAGCAGCATAAGAGCACACCTGGCAAGTGCAAGGCTCTGAGTTCAATCCCTCGTATGAGAGAGAGAGAGAGAGAGAGAGAGAGAGAGAGAGAGAGAGAGAGAAATTAACAATGATCTCAGCCTGTACCTTAAGCAAAATAAAATAAATTGAGTGATTCCCATTTGCTAAAGTGAGAACTCCTCATAGTCAGGGACTACAGGTTGCCCGGCTGTTTATTCACGCACACAGTCATTATGGCACTGGCATTATAATGATAGGCAAAACAGACGCATTGCCTGCCCTCAGGAAATTGAGGGTCAAGAATCAGCTAATGACATAAATAAGTGCCTCACACAAAACAAAAAGTGCCCAGAATTGTAGAGAGATTTTAAAGGCCTGGTTGAGAAGGGTGTGGGAAACAATGCACAAGTTGGCCAAAGAAAGGAAGAAAGTGCCTATGCTACAGCCATAGGCAAGAAATACAGCAGAGAAAAGGATCTGTAAAGCCACTGTGACCATGCCGAGGAGTATGATTTAGCAGTATACATGCTAGTGTGCAATTTAGGAGCCGGACAGAGGTTACACTGTTCCCGTCTTGCAGGCTAGAGCAGGAATTTTGTCTTCATTCTAAGAGCAATGTGGGTTTATTTTGCTAGTGAAAAAGAAAGCTTGCACAATCCCTCTGCTCTTCATTCCTTGAGCTGTGTTCTGGTTGTATGTTGCTACTTTGTTATCCAGCTTCTGTCTAGGGGAACTAAGGAACAGGGGGGAGAAAAATGAAAAAATTCTTTGAGTTGGAAAAAGTTATCGCCTTCTTAGAATTTGTTCTGCAGATGGCATTTCTCCTTTCAGCATGATGTGACTCTTCCATGGTGACACCATTGCATGTCCGTCTAGAACTCAAAGACAAGCATTCATTACTTCCTGAGTAATATGATGCCGGCCATCTATATGGCACCTCTTGAATTAGGCAGACTGCATTTTAACCTGAAAAATGATAAGCCTTTCCACTAATACTGTTCATATTTTAATTCTGATGACCATTTACATTAATACACACAAAACACACTTAGGTATAAATCAAACAAATTGTCATCTCTATGAGGAAAATTGCAAAGCTTAGATTTATTTATTTATTTACTTATTTGTGTGTGTGTGTGTGTGTGTGTGTGTGTGTGTGTGTGTGTTTGTATTTGGTTTAATTGCAGGCTGGTGCTATACCATACAGAGGGGTGTGCAGCTGGCCACTGGGTCCCCTCAGTGTTGCAGGGCGAGTAGCAGATGTGGGTGTGTTCTGCGGAGGTGTGGCAAAACTTAGATTTAAAAAATCAGAAAATATAAAAGAAGTGGAGAGATGTTTCATATACATAGATAGGAAAACAGTATTGTCGAGATATCAGTTCTTTCTCATCTGATCTATAGATTCAACACAATCTCAATCAAAGGCCCAGCAAGTTATTTTGTGGAAATCAATGAACCAATTCTAAAGTTTATAGAGAAAGGCAAAATATCCATGATATCCAACACAATAATACAGATCAAAATTGAAAGGAAGCAATTTTCATCCGATAGAGCTTCAAGGTAAACTATACAGTAACAAAAACTGTAGAGTGGGCAAAAGGGAGAGACAAAAAGAGTTGAAGGAACCCATCACAGAGTCTAAAAAGAGACTCATTTAATGTCGTCAACTGATCCTTGACAAAGGAGCTAAAACAACTGATTACAGAAAAAACACTCTTTTCAAAAAATGGTGCTGGAGCCAAAAGATCCCTGTATGAAAAAAAAAAAAAAAAAAAAACTTGATGTAGAAACATATTGAACATCACTAAAATCACTTGGCGTAGGTTTAGAATTTGTGGTGGTACACACCTGTAATCCCAGCTCTAGGGGGAATGAGGCAGGAGGACTGGTTTGAGTTCGAGAACAGCCTGGGCTACAAAAGTAAGCTCCAGTTCAGCCTGAACTGGATAGCAAGACCCTGTCTCAAAAAACAAAACAAACAAACAAATAGAATTTACTACAAAATGTGAAACTAAAATTCCTGGAAGATGACATCAGAGAAAATCTAATTGACCTTCGATCTGTTTGTCACTTCTTTGAAAAAGTGCCAAAAGCACAATCAATAAAGAAAATGGTCAATTGGACTTAATTAAAAGTTAACTTTTTCTACACAGTGAAAGATACTGTCAAAAGAATAAGAAAGGGAACCATGCATTGGGAGAAAATATTTGCAAAACATATGCCTGACAAAGAACTGGCATCGAAAAACGTGAAAAAACTTTAAAAACTCAGAGTTCAATTCCTGGTACAACATGCCCCACCAGTCCCACCCCAGGGGCGCGCTGAGCTGGTAACGGAGTCCAGGTGTGGGGGTGCACACCTATAATCCCAGTACTAGGGAGACTGAAAACAGGAGGATCACTATGAGTTCAAGCTGCATAGTGAGACCCTGCATACACACACACACACACACACACACACACACACACACACACACAGAAAACAACCTAATTTTCAAATAGGCTAAAGATCTGAATAGATAACTCAACATAGGAGGCACACTTCTCCAAAATAAGAATATGAAAGGATTTACATCAATATATGTATATTGCGGAAATTGCAAATTACAACAGCATTGGGATGTCACTATTCACTTATCAGGAGGAGAAAATGTAAAATACTAACAACAAAAAGCACAGACGAGGGCAAAGAACAGCAGGAATGCTCACTTATTGCTTGTGAGAACGTAAAGCAGAATGCTTTGAAAGATAGTCTGGCCAATTTCCTACAAAAATTAAACAAGGCCATCACCATGCTATCCAGCAAAGACCTTCCTCCGTATTTGACCAAACAAATGGGAAACTTAGGTCTCCACAAAAACCTGAATATGGGTGCTTATGCTCACCATGTGAATACTTGCTAAAACTTGGAAATGACCAAGATGTCCTGAAAGGAGAGCACATTTAAAAACTCTGGCCCATCCATAGAGCACAATATTATTCACCATGAAAAGAAGCGAGCTATCCCCAGTGTGTGACAAAACGCAAAGAAACCTGAAGTGCACACTACTGAGGGAAAGAAAGCCAATCTCAGAATACTGTGTGCTAGCTAATTCTAATCATATGATATTCCAGAACAGCAAAACCACGGAGACAGTAAAGAGGAGTGCGATCCAGCAGAAAAAAAAAGGGGGGGGGGGATGGATTTGTGAAGCATAGATTTTTAGGGCAGTAAAGTTATTCTGTACAATACTGTGATGGCGGAGATTACATCATTAAGTATTTGACAAAAGCAATAGAGTATGTAGCACAAAAAGTAAATTCTACTGTATACAACAGGCTTTGCTTAATAATGAAATGTCAATGTTGGCTTATCTTCTGTAGCAAATATAACATGTGAATGCAAAAAGTTAATAATAAATGAGAAAGGGAGGAGGAAGTATAGGGGAACTCTGTATTTTCTGCTCAAATTTTCTGTAAACCTAAAATGCTCAACAAGTATAGTATATTAATTTAAAAAGCCAATCATCAATAAAATATGTACTGACAAAACAGTGTGGATTTCGTATCAAGATTTTTAAAGTTGTATTCGATTAATCACAGTAGCAACCATATGCATTTGAAAAATACGTGTGAGTAAAATATGCCTGTTTTTACAGTCTCCAGAATATTTTGAGCAGATATATTGATGCAAAGGTCTCATAATAACTTTAGAAATGTAAAAGCCAGAGCCTGGGATCCATTGCTGAGAACTTCGTAGGTTTCTTTTATCTAATATATCTCAAGCATGTCTCCCTGGAGGATGAAGAGAACATTAACTTCAGGCCAGTGTTGTGGACGTCAAAGCCCTCATCCTTGATTCCTGGGGACTGTAATGGTTTTTCTCACTGCAGTGAAGGAAGATTAAGTGGGGTAGTCTGTGCAAAATACCCACCAAGGTGCCTGCTACATTGCAGCTGCTTGCTAACTGTTATCTAAATCAGAAACTCATGCTGTCGAGGAGATCAAGTACAGGGCATCTTCCTGGATGGGCTGACATCCATAGCTTTCCTGTTTGGTCTGTGCCTAAGGTCTCAGCCCTTTTCAATCCTTTGGAACCTCAATTTTGTCTCAAGTTTTAAGTTTCATCACCAAGAGGTGGGTGAGGGCAGGAGTTGCAGAGAACCCTGGGGAAGACCTCAGGTGATACACTGCCTCACTCAGATTTCATTTTGCCTGCCTCCCCTATTTTGTCATATGCATCTAAACTCCAAGGTTCTCAGGCAGAACTTCAGGGAGAATAAATATATCTCGGAGCTGAGGAAGAAGCTAAAACTTGTTCCATTCCTCCATGGTGACATAGCAGCTGAAAATTATTAAAAGATACTTTAAAATCATAATGTTCTGAAGGAACAAAAATATATGTTGGTTACAGACAGCGAAGCTCTGCCTGCGTGCATCCATTTACGGTCCTGATTAATTTAGCTTTCTCTGTGTGCAAGGCACTGGCCGTGGCTAGCTGCTGAATGAGTTGACTAGATTATAAAAGCATCCTTTCCACGCTGTGATCCTAACCTCGAGTACACAGGGGCCCAGTCCTTCTCAACTGCTCTGTTTCTGGTGCTGGGATGCCTGTCTCCTTCATTTGTTGGGCAAATCACTGATCCTATCTATGGAATTGTGAAAGGGCTGCAAACATAATGCTTGAGAAAGTAGGATAGATCTGATCCTTGATTTCCCAAGTATGAAGGAACAATTCTAGAGCAGGAAGATTTGGTAATTTTCTTCTGGTTCAGAGTCAGGAGCAAGAGTTATAAATCAATTCTGTTGGTGTCAGAAGACTCATGCCATCGTAGTAAAAGAAAAATTTCCCCTCTTCCATGGACATTCAAAGGTCAGATAATCTACAAAGATTTTATAAATCTCTCAGGAAACCTGGAAATCGGGTGGCTGATTTGATGAATCTACCACTGGCTCCAAATGTTTGCAGGCATTGGCCACACTGCTTCCTTTCTGCATTATGGGTCAGATAATCTTCTTCCTTGTATTTATGCATGCACGTAATTTAGAGTTTACAATGTGCTCTCATTTGTAGGATCTCTTTAACTCATTGAGACAATGTATTGAGAAAATTAGTATAAAGGTCATTTCCATTTTTGAGTTGTGGAATCTGAAGAAAAGAAAGGCTATGAGAAACAAGTCAATGAACAACAGCCAGATGTGGTGGGACACACCTGTAATCCCAGCACTTGGGAGGCTGAGGCAGGAGGAAGGCCATGAGAGTTAGAGGTCAGCCTGGGCTACACAGTGAGTTCAAACCTGGCCTGAGCTAATCAGTGCGACCTTGTCTCTTAAAAAAAAAATGAAAAGAAAAAAGAGCACCCATTTCTTTCAGAATGTCTTTGTTCAGGAACCAGATTCCGGACAAGTGAAATATATTTTTCAGGGGACTAAGAAGCTGTGACTGACACCCAAATCGGGCATAATATTCACTCCACTGTTCAAGGAGCAGGAAGCATTGAGTCTTTGAGGTCAACAAGCTTACTACCAGTAGATGACTTCTCACTCATAACATACTCCAGGTGGAATTGGGCTGCCCATCAACCAGGTGTTCAGGCAAGCTCATTGCATCAGAAATGAAAAATAAAACAAAGAGATGGTGATCCATGGTGATGGTAACCTGGGAAAATTTTGGGTTGGGGAACAACAATCAAGAATCACTTATCTCTTCATACAAGAATGAGTTACAGGGGCAGGGAGATAGCTCAGTAGAATAAGCACTTGCCTGGTAAGTGCAGGGTCCTAAATTCAATCCCAGGTACCTAAAAAAAAAAAAAAATAGAATGAGTTGAACCTGGAATTACAATATAGTGCCACCCAAAGAGGGTACAGGTCAAACAAACAGAGAGCTCCCAAAGGCTGATCTCTGTAATAATCATGATGTGTTCCTCCCCAAGGTCTTTCATCTGTAGATCTCAGAAGATTTTGCAAACATCAATTAAATGTTACAAAATTACTTTGAAGTTAGCATTCTTGTATGCACTTTCCAAACGAGAAAACAGAGAATCTAAGAGGCTTATCTACTGGCTAGCAGCAAGGTTTTAAGAGAAAAACTATCTCCAACTTTAGCTGTAAAGAGCTTGACACTCAGAAGGAAAGACTGTCTACCCGACTGTGCTATTTCCAAGCTCAGAGCACAAAAGCTTGCTGAAGAAACCTTCCCTGCTGTTTCTCAAAGAACCTGGCAGACCTGTTCCTTTATCAAGGAACTTGTTCCTAAAATCACAAGACCCAGAGATAGCACGGCTTCCCAAAGCATGCATCAGCCTCCTAGGGAGACGTCTCTCCTCTTCTACACTGTTGAAGGCAACTGTCACATTCTTTCTGGTCCACCTTGCGTGGCAATTGCTATGTAGGGGCACTTGATTTTTCTCACAGGACTTGAGGTAATTCACTGTGTGTCTTGTATGCATGGTAAGTGGTGAGTGGTGAATACTTTGAATTTAAAGTGTGGCTTGGAAGGTAGGGCGTTAGAGCAGTAGATAACTTCTGAAAGATACAAGGACCAAAGTTGACAACTTTGTTCATCCCAGAGAGAACAAGGAAGCAGGGCCATAATCCATATTTTCAGGTCAACAAAATGCACTTCTGGGCCTTTATGGAAAACTTTGTTTTCATCCAAGGTACCAATATTCTATAGAGATATTCCATTTTGGCTAAAATTCACTGAGTTTCATGCAAACTCATGTATGTCATAAATAGATATAACAGCAAATCTTTATACAGCACCATGCTTTACCACTTAGCAAAACATTTTTACAAACCATTTCAACTTTGGTCCTATTGAGATTCTATAAACTGGAAAGTGGGGCAATCATTACCTTATTTTGTTAGTGAATTTTGTCCATTCACTGACCTCAGGCACACACACTTAGGAAATAATATCTGAAGCAGAAACCAAACAACAATGGAAGAAGAGAAAATGATCACTCTCTCTAACCTCTAACCTCCTTTCCCTCCCCTGCTCTGCCAAAATGGAATTTTCCTTAGCTTTCTGCATGGTCACTCCAAAGGGTAAACTACCGTGGGTCTTGCTATGGCTTCTAGGCAGCTCCTGTCCAGCTGGAAACTAGAAGTTCACTTCACCCTGCTTTGAACTTTAAGGAAACTGAACAGCAAGGCAGTTTTGCTGGATTACAAAACCCTCTTCACAAGAGAAAAACAAAAAAGAAATCCCCATAGAAGCCATTTGAAAATTCATTTGAATATCTTGATACAGTTGTTCAAGCCCAGGGTAGAGAGCTGGGAGGCTTCCACAGCAGTCCCCCTGCCACCAACCAACTCTGAGTATTTGCTTTGATTTCAAAACAATTTAATGAGGGCTCACTGGGTGGTGAATAAGGATGCTAGGGGCGGGGGACATGGAAGTGAATCATGGAGGTGACGCAGCACTGCTGGATTCAGCAGCAGAGGTATCTCAAGTCTGAGAAGACTGAACTAATGTTGGGCCCCTCAGAGCACAGAGCTCCCTGGGCCACCTGCTTCCACACTCCTGAGATGGGTCCTGCCTGACACTGTCCCCCTGTGTGGCACACTTCTCTATCTTTTAAAATTTTTATTTATTTACTTATTTGATACAGGATCCTGTTGTACAGTTCAGGCTCATAGTGATTATTGTATCTCAGCTTCCCCAGTGCTGGGATTACAAGCATGTGTAAC